>JACEEZ010004544.1:2500-10000 GCA_016584305.1 Chionoecetes opilio | reverse complement strand
AGCTAATAACATCTCTAACAATTTTTCTTCTTCATCTTTCCCTCCTATGCTTCACCAAGATGGCTCCACAGATGTCTCATCTACTTCTAAAGCTGAACTCTTCGCTCAAACATTTACTAAAAATTCCACTCTGGCTGATGAGGGGCTTGTTCCTCCTTCTCTTCCACCCTCTGACTATATTATGCCTGTCATTAATATCCTACGGATTGATGTTTTCTTTGCCCTTTCTGGCCTAGATCCTCGGAAGGCTTACGATCCTGACGGAGTCCCTCCTATTGTTCTCAAAAACTGTGCTTCTGTGCTTGCACCTTGCCTGGTCAAACTTTTCCGTCTTTGTCTATCTACTTCCACCTTTCCTTCTTGCTGGAAGTTTGCTCACATCCAACCTGTTCCTAAGAAGGGTGACCGTTCTAATTCTTCAAACTACCGTCCTATAGCTTTGACTTCCTGCCTTTCTAAAGTTTTTGAATCTATACTTAATAAGAAGATTCTTAAGCATCTATCTGCTCACAATCTTCTAACGGATCGTCAGTACGGTTTCCGTAAAGGGCGATCTACTGGCGATCTTCTAGCTTTCCTAATTGAATCTTGGTCATCCTCGTTTAGGGGTTTCGGTGAAACTTTTGCTGTGGCCCATGACATATCAAAAGCTTTTGATAGAGTCTGGCACAAATCTTTAATTTCCAAACTACCCTCATTCGGTTTCTATCCTTCTCTCTGTACCTTCATTTTAAGTTTTCTTTCAAACCGTTCTATTGCAGCTACTGTAGACGGACATTGTTCTTCTCCTAGATCTATCAATAGTGGTGTTCCCCCGGGTTCTGTCCTATCACCCACTCTCTTTCTATTATTCATTAATGATCTTCTAAGTCTAACTCAAAGCCCTATCCACTCTTACGCTGATGATTCTACCCTGCCTTTTTCAACGTCGTTTATTAGACATCCAACTCAACAGAAACTAAGTGATTCACGGAGAGATGCCACCGAGCGCCTAACTTCTGATCTTTCTATAATTTCTGATTGGGGCAAAGCAAACCTTGTTTTGTTCAATGCCTCAAAAACCCAATTTCTTCACCTATCTACTCGACAAAACCTACCAGATAACTATTCCCTCTTCTTCAATGACACTCAACTGTCTCCTTCTTCTACAATGAACATTCTAGGACTATCCTTTACTAAAAATCTGAACTGGAAATCTCACATCTCATCTCTTGCTAAAACAGCTTCTAAGAAGTTAGGTGTGCTGTGGCGTCTGCGTGTTTTTTTTTCTTCCTCCCAATTGCTTGCTCTCTACAGGGGCCTTATCCGCCCATGTATGGAGTATGTCTCACATGTTTGGGGAGGAGCCACTCGTACAGCTCTCCTAAACAGGGTTGAGTCAAAAGCTTTTCGTCTCATCAACTCCTCTCCTCTGACTGATTGTCTTCAATCTTTAAATCACCGCCGCAATGTTGCTTCTATTGCTCTCTTCTACCGTTATTTTCATGCTCACTGCTCTTCTGAACTTGCTAACTGCATGCCTCCCCCACTCCCACGGCCTCGCTGCACAAGACTTTCTTCTCATTCTCATCCCTATTCTGTCCATCTTCCTAATGCAAGACTTAATCAGTATCTTTACCCTTTCATCCCTTTCACTGGTAAACTCTGGAACTCTCTTCCTGTTTCTATTTTATCACTTTCCTATGATTTACATTTTTTCAAAAGAAGAGTAACAAGACACCTCCCGAACAAAACTGGCCTACCCCTCTTTTTTTATTTTATTCTCATACTGTCTTCTTTATAGGGACTGGCAACTAAGCGGGCTTTGTGTTAACCATTTTGGTTGTGCCCTTGGCCAGTTCCTTGAGATGTAAAAAAAAAAAAAAAAAAAAAAAAAAAAAAACCACCAAGGTCATTGATCTTGTTTTTGCCGATGATGCATTAATCTTTGCGGAGTCGCTGGAGGTCCTGGTGATGGCTCTCGAGGCACACTGCACGAGGAAGCAAAGTCTTTGAGACTTGAGGTCTCATGGCTTAAGACCAAGTTCCAGGTGTTTGGAGGCTTACTAGATGAAACAGTACAGTCTATTCATGCGTGCAGCGAGGACATTGAGATCTTGGAAAGTTTTACATACCTTGGTAGCGCAGTCCATAATGACGGTGGGTCACGTCAAGAAGTCTTACGGCGGATTGGCATAGCCCACGGTGTTATGGACTCGCTCAGCAGGAGTATTTGGCGTTGTCGGTACCTTTACATGAGGACAAAGATCCGGATCTTCAAGCTGCTTGTGATCCCTGTCTTACTTTATGGTTGTGAGACAAGGGCACTAAATAGCGACATGAAGAGACGATTCGATGCTTTTGGTAATAAGGGCCAGATTGTTAAATTAAGCCTTCCCCGTCCCATGACAAGTTCACACAACGAGTTCTCTGCGCTACACATGGACCCAGGGTAACGTTGAAACCTTCCACGTCTTTTCCCTTCGTGTAGTCCCGTCACGGTAAGGTTGGTATGCCGGAAGGAGTACTATGCCACGTCTGTGCTGGGCAATAAGGTATCTCCTTCAGAAAAATCTGTGAAACTTGGTTGGGAAATATTAGTTAGTGTCTCAAAAACCAGGGAAGTGACCGAATTAATACAAAAATACGAAAACAAGTGCGCCCCGCCCCAACCCATCCCGCATTTGCCAGCACGCCTGCCAGACGCCGAGTGGTCGGCTCTGCCCAACCCTACCTGTGGTATGTGTGTGTGTCTCCCGGTTAGATTACAAACCACTCTTTGTATTACGCACATGGGTTAATTTCGTCAATAAACAAGTAAAAAGTAACATAAAGACACTGAAATGTCTTTATCTTATCCAATAATGGGATGAAAAGTACAGAGGAGATCAGCGCCAGCAAAGGGAAAGGTGAAGACGTGCTCTGTGCTTGGGCTTCGTTTATTTACCTTCACCGCGATGCTACGATACTCGTCGCGGCTCAAAACATTTTGACGGTACCAATTATGTGACGAAGTACACTCTTCACCTAAGAGGACATATGACAATCTGGCTGTTAGTGTCTTCGCAGAATTATGGGGTATCACTGGGATGATTACGAGTCAAGTCATCGATTGTACCGTGAGACTGAATTGAGGCCTACTACCTGCATATTCCGTCAGCGCCAACTAAGGCTATATGGGCATGTGGTACTCTACCCTGAAACCGATCCATCCCATCGGGTTGTATCTGTAAGAGACAATCCGGCGTGAAGGAGGCCAAGGGGATGCCCACAAGGATCGTGGCTGGGGCAAGTTGCTATTTATTGTCGAAAGCTGCTTGGTATGGGAAAGGAGCCTGCATGGGGACTCGCGCATGGTGACTCCCGGGAGTGGCGTCGTAGGGTAGGCGAGGCGACGCGCCCCCCGGCGTATGCCCCCAATGATTGATATTATAATATTAATATATATATATATATATATATATATATATATATATATATATATATATATATATATATTATATATATATATAATATATAATATATTATATATATATATATAATATAATATTATATATATATATTTTATATATATATATATATATATATATATATATATATATATAATATATATATATATAATATTATATATATTATATATATATATATATATATATATATATATATATATATATATATATATATTTTATATATATATATATATATATATATATATATATATATATATTATATATATATAATTATATATATATAATATATATATATTATATATATATATATATATATATATATATATATATATATATATATATATAATATATATATATATATATATATATATATATATATATATATATATATATATATATATATATATATATATATATATATATATATAATTATATATATATATAATATAATATATTTTATATATATATATATATATATATATATATATATATATACTAGCCGCAAAGCCGCTTTCCGGGCGGACTTTTTGGCTAGCTGCTGCGGAGGGCTATTGGTGGGCCTTCGGCCCACCACCTGTGTTTGGTGGGCCGAAGGCCCACCAAAACTTAGTCCATCACCCCATCCCTTTGTCCATCACCCCATCACCCCAACACCCCCACCCATTCACTCACCCATCACCCCACACCCATTACCCATCACCCCACCCATTCACTCACCCATTACCCATCACCCTACATCAAGGTTTCCTCAATTCTCGCAACCCACTTTTTTTCACAATTCTCGCAAATAGGCTGCTAAAAAAAAAAAAAAAAAAAAGTGATCGGATCATCTCATAAGTGGGCTTAAAACCTTCCCCTGGTCGACCCGGTTCCAAAAATGTGCCACATGAGGGGATTCCGCCACAGGGGACGGCACCTATCGCGGACAGACAGACACACACACACACACACCTTCGCTTATATTATTATAGATATATGGGTAAATTTGGAACCTAACTCACGACACGCATTCTATTCTATTACTCAAACGGGACAGTAACTGCCCCTGTTTCCAAGGAAAGCTTGTGCAACCCATGGTTCGGGCAGGACTCTCTGCGCAAGTGGACAAACACAAAGACACACAAAAGTCAAGGTAAATCAATACTGTCATTTTCACTTTATGAAATAATTCCACGAAATAAACAGTGTGATCACAATAAGAATATGAAATCAGAGATCCCTCAATATGCCTGGTCCGCGGTGAGGCTGGTAAGGGGGCGGGAGAGTTAGCAAGGGTGATAGGAAGGGTACGGGGGGGGGAGGCCTTGCTGCAGATGCGCGCTAGTTTATCGGCACAGTCAGGTTAGGGAAGAGTATAATATATGATTTCAATATACTAATAAAGCCTCCCAGCGCCTGCATGGTACAAAGTGGGATCCAAAATAACGAGCGAAATGGATGCTGCGGCAATTTATGATAGAGCAAAATTAAAATGTTGCGCTGCAGAAGTGAGATTGCAAGCAAAACGATATATATTATATATATATATATATATATATATATATATATATAATATATATATATATATATATATATATATATATATATATATATATATATATATATATATATATGATATATATATATATAAGAGAGAGAGAGAGAGAGAAGAGAGAGAGAGAGAGAGCGAGAGAGCGAGAGAGAGAGAGAGAGAGAGAGAGAGAGAGAGAGAGAGAGAGAGAGAGAGAGAGAGAGAGAGAGAGAGAGAGAGAGAGAGAGAGAGATAGAGAGAGAGAAGGAGAAGAGAGAGAGAGAGAGAGAGAGAGAGAGAGAGAGAGAGAGAGAGGAGAGAGAGAGAGAGAGAGTGTCAAGAAGTTGAGGAAAAAATGGAAAAGACTGATTCTAATAGATATAAAAGTTAAAAGCATGCGATTGATAGTGATCTATGTTCCTGTGACTCGCTGCAGCACTCCTGTACCGATATATCAGTATACTTCCCCTACTCCAACACACACACAACAACGACACTAATAAACTCCAATGGATGGGTCCGAGAGTTCTGATGTGAAAATATAACTTTTATGTGTTAAAGAATCTTGGATTTTGCACAGTTATTTCTTTATGATATATGTGCAAAATACATTTTAAATCTTCTTGTCAGGCGAGGATCATAAGACATACTAGACGTATATAGAGAGAATAAGTAATTACAAACAAGTCACTTACCCATGGCACCGATGCAAGGAAATGTGGTATTCATCACTGCGGGTTTGTAGTCCCGTGCTGAAAACGTCTCTTGATTCTTAATGGTGTTCATGACAACACGAAAACCAGCTATAAGGAGGACAAAATAGTGGAAAATAGATAAACAAGAAATAAGTCCTTGGTTACAAGTCATTAATCTTTAAAACCCGCAAGATTCAAAGTCAAAATTCCGGGTCCAAATAATTACAGTCACACCGATTTTAACGTCCAAATTACATGGTTAAAAAAAAGAAGAAAAAAGAAGATTCCCCGTAAAAGAAAAAAAAACACTAAAGGTAAAGAAAAGCATCTCATTACTGCATCTCAGAGTACCGGAACAGAAAAAGAAATGAAAAGTCAGCTCGCTCGCCAGTTGTGTTTCATTGGCATGGAGATTAGTTCGGTGGTGCGACTAAAATTTGCTAATTTCGGCGTAGCCTTTACTCAAATCCTGAGGCGGGGACAGAGGGAAGGAGAGCTGAGGGAGGCCGGAGTGATGGAAGGAGAGGGAAGGATCCTGGGTGTGGGCGAGGGGAGAAGAGATGGGGGGAAGGTATGCCTGGAAAGTCTAATTCAGGTCTGATGAGGGAGAGGGGGTTGAAAGGTTATACTAGATAGTCGAAAACAATGACCATTTTTCTTACAAACACTTAAGCCGTGTTAGAGAACAAGGAATGTGTGTGGTGTGTGTGTGTGTGTGTGTGTGTGTGTGTGTGTGTGTGTATATATATGCGTGTGTGTGTGTGTGACTGTGTGTGTGTTTGTGTGTTTGTGTGTGTGTCACTGTGTGTGTGTGCGTGTGCGTAACACAATATGGAATACGTAAGTCTCCTGCTTTACTAGATTAAAAAAATATTTCTACGTAACGCAGGGTAATATCTCTCTCTCTCTCTCTCTCTCTCTCTCTCTCCTCTCTCTCTCTCTCCTCTCTCTCTCTCTCTCTCTCTCTCTCTCTCTCTCCTCTCTTCTCTCCTCTCTCTCTCTCTCTCTCTCTCTCTCTCGCTCGCTCGCTCTCGCTCTCGTCTCTCTCTCTTCTCTCCTCTCCTCTCTCTCTCGCTCTCTCTCTCTCTCTCTCTCTCTCTCTCTCTCTCTCTCTCTCTCTCTCTCTCTCTCTCCCCTCTCTCTCTCTCTCTCTCTCTCTCTCTCTCTCTCTCTCTCTCTCTCTCTCTCTCTTTCTCTCTCTCTCTCTTTCTCTAACAAAAAATCACGTTCCTGTGTTTATCCGGCCGAATATCCTCTCGTAAAAGTACAACAAAAGCCAAATAGAATAATAAAGCAATACAGCAAATCACTCGGGGGATGACGGCCCCGGGGATAAATCAGCACGTAATGGTGTCTTTCATCACCATGAGCCTTACCGGATGAATTACATGGAAGATTACTAAGTCCTTGAAGCATTCCCAGGCGGATATAGAGATGGGCTGAGGTGGAGGGAAGGGGTGCGGCGGTCCTTCACCCCGTTTCTCCCCCAATCATAGTTTGCAGGTGCGGAGGGAGGATGGGATGGTGAGTGAATAGGTGATTATAGGAGGAACACCGCGACCTAATTAGATGAAGGCAAGGCCAATGACCCGACGCAGCTTGTGAATACTGAAAAGGCTGAGGCGGGCGAGGTGTTGAGCGGCGACGAGGATGACTTTTCACCATTAAGCCTTCGTCCATTGGGGTGAGTAGCTTTACGTAACCTGACCTGACCTGACTTGACCTGACCTAACCATACTCCACTTTAATGACGTATTTTTACCTGACTTTGCCTAATATAACCACATATTATCTCAATTGGCAAGACTTACTAACTTCGCCTCGCCTCACAATATATAAAATTACT
>JACEEZ010004543.1:42198-114479 GCA_016584305.1 Chionoecetes opilio | reverse complement strand
ATTGGGTTTAGGTTTAATAGCCAGGCTTGTCGTGACTACGTGAGATGCGCTGGGAAAGTTTTATCGACGTAACAAACAACGCCATCCCTATTTTTAGCGCTCATTATGTAACTCTAATGTCCTATAGTGGCCTACATATAAGTTATAATGAGAACTTAAGAGATCTCCATCCATTTCATCATTTACTCTCTCTCCTCTCTCTCTCTCTCTCTCTCTCTCTCTCTCTCTCTCTCTCTCTCTCTCTCTCCCCCTTTTCGCTCAAGTGTCACCGACCTCACACACAATCAACATCGAAGTCTTGCTTATCCACAAGTTTCCTTGACGTCGTGCGTGTGCGTGTGCGTGTGCGTGTGTCGTGTGCGTGTGCGTGGTGTGTGGGCCACCTTAGGTCGCTGACGGGATGTGACTAGAGGAGCGATAAAGCCAGACTCAACACAGACTCCAGACTCGTAAATAATAATAATAATAATAATAATAATTTTATTATCGCCCGGAGGCATACGGACAAAAAAGCAACAACAACAACAAGACAAAGAGTTAACTTAAGTACTAGAGCAAGGAAAGTAAAGAACAAGAAGGAAGTAAAGTAAAGAGCTGAAGTGGAGTAAAGGAAAGAAAACAACACCTACGAGAGAGAGAGAGAGAGAGAGAGAGAGAGAGAGAGAGAGAGAGAGAGAGAGAGAGAGAGAGAGAGAGAGAGAGAGAGAGAGAGAGAGAGAGAGAGAGAGAGAGAGAGAGAGAGAGGGGAGAGAGAGAGAGAGAGAGAGAGAGAGAGAGAGAGAGAGAGAGAGACTGTCAACATAAATCAAGAAAAACTCCACCAAAAAGAAACACAAAACCACCTCGTCAATTACGTAACTAATTAATTGACCGATTGATTGACTAATTGACTTACAGTAAACCCTCTCTAATTCGAACTAATTGGGGGGAGACCTGGGTCGAATTACCCGAAGGTCCGAATTATCCGATGGTTACCTCTAGCTCCTCCACACAATAATAAGTCACTCAAACATGCCCAAACAGCACAGATTGTATTACTTGTACTCAGCAAAACCATCGTATTTATACTATAATTATAAGTACACATACTTAATATGCAGGAGTATGTCCTTAGGCAGGAAAATGGAAGGAGGAAGAACTATTTTTTTAAAGTATCCTTCGCTTTGTATACAATCCTTCCGATTTCTTCACGGGCCTGCTTCGCTCCTTCACGCTCCTACGGAGTCAGGAGGGCATTAGAAGTCCCACAGGATTGCTGTAGTAATTCCTAGTTTTTTATAAATTTTTGACAATCGCATGGTTGGCTCGCTTTAGATATTTATCATCTATACTGAAATACTATACTGATCGTTGTATTGACGTAATGATCATTAGCAATGCCTATCATATTATTAAGGGTCTTGTAGTAAAGTTTTTTGTCTAATTTGTGATTTTAAGGAATTCTGGAAGTATCAATGTCATTGTGAATTGGCTGAAAATAGGGACTCTTCTAATCATTGTAACTGAAACTGACTTCCAGATTTCGTTTCAGCATGCCCGAAACTGCTAGGAACAAAGTTTTCCACAAATCTATTTTCAAAAATATTGCAAATTAAACAAGGCCCTTGCAAATTTGCAATATTTTTTGAGAATAGATTTGCTTGAAAATTTGTTCCTAGCCAGTTTAGGGTATGCTGAACACGAATATGAAGTCAGTTTTCAGTTACAATGATTAGAAGTCCCTATTTCAGCCAATTCACAATGACATGATACTTCCAGATATTCCTTAAAATTCACAAATTAGACAAAACTTACTACAAGACATAAACATATGATTGGCGTTGCAAAATTAATCATTACTTCAATACAATAACCAGTAATAGTACTTTTATAATTATTATTATTATTATTAATCTCTATTTGAGCCACCCATGCGATTGTCAAAATACTTATAAAAACCTAGGAATACTATAGCAATCCTGTGGGACTTATAATGCCCTCCCATGACTCCTGATCTATAGCCTGAAGGAGCGAGAGGCACGTGAAGGACTCTGAAGGATTGTACACAGAGCGAAGGATACTTAAAAACAATAGTTCTTCCTCCTCCCATTTCCTCACTGTAACAGTACAAAGAGAAGCGGCAAACATAAAAACAAATAAGGAAGGATAGAAGACTAAATGAAGCCGTGAAAGTGAATGAGGATAAAAACGTATGTATATCAGCAGACCAAAACACGATATACAGGACATGTTTTCCTTCCCTCTCAACACTCGCACTGCTCCTGCCTCTCCCCTAGCGCTTCTCCGTGTTCTCTTCCAACATATAACTTTCCTTGTCTGTATATTCTGCGCCTGAATGGCATGAATCAGGCCGCTTCCTCTCAGTAAAACCCTCGACAAAAGCATCGGTCTGGGTGTTAGTTCGAGGAGCGTTGTGTTACCTGGTGTTAACGTATTTTCTGTTCTATCGTGTTTTTATTTTTCTTATTTACTTTTGTGTTCAGTTCTTTTATTTCTTGCTTATTTAACTACTTCCTTGTTTATGGTATTTTCTTTTTCTTTATCCTTTTCTGACAATCGACTCCTTTCGAACCTGGTTTCCCTTATAGTAGTTCATACGTTCTAAACTTTCACTTATCTTAGTCTTGAATGAAGGGGAGATCATGAAACTGGGAAGAGCCGACCGATACTCTATTTGCACATCTGTAAGTGACCTGGCTGCTAGTCTGCTCAGTGTGTGTGTGTGTGTGTGTGTGTGTTTGTGTGGTGTTGGTGTGTGTGTGTGTGTGTTGTGTGTGTGTGTGGTGTTTGTGCTGCGTGTGGTTGCGTGTGCGTGTGTGTGTGTGTGTGCTAAAAGAATCGCCGTTGATAACCCAGAGTGGCCAGGAGACGCACTGCTAATGCCTCGATTCCTGTGGCGGGGTTTTGAAATAAAGTTTATTTTTTCACACATTTTGCTTTTCCTGCTGTTATAAAAGGATCATGTTCTTCAGTCTAGTGGGCGGAGAGAGATCGTTTTTGAACACCAATACGTACTTGAAAAATGTTCTTTATTCTGTCGGGTAACAAACAGAGTAAATTGTGAAAGGTGTTACCTAATCCTGTCCTATACTGTCATATACAGATTCTATATATATGCCTGTATATATATGCCTATATATAAACGCCTTTCATATACAACGCCAAGATATAGAGGGCGGCAAGGAGTCATTGGTGTGCTTGCGCAAATAGGAGTGCAAGCCTTTTCAGAAACGCTGGAGCCAAACTTTTGTCAGTGGAATTAAAAAGTGACGGATATCAATTTTTCATTTTCTTTTTCCACTCTTCCCCTAAGCCAGAAGCGAGGTTGGTTTGTTGGTTCAAGTAAATTCTTTATAACGAGGAGCTCATCTTGCATGCCTTGTTACACACGTGTCCTGCCCTGATCTTTGTCTTGGTAGCGTTGATTGCCGGCGCCAAGGTATTACGTGTGTGCTGATGAGAGAGAGAGAGAGAGAGAGAGAGAGAGAGAGAGAGCGAGAGAGAGAGAGAGGAGGAGAGGAGAGAGAGAGAGGAGAGAGAGAGAGAGAGAGATAGAGAGAAGAGAGAGCGATAGAGACAGAGAGAGAGAGAGAGAGAGAAGAGGAGAGAGAGAAGAAGCGGAGGTTATATGATGCAAATGGATACAGTTGAAAAAGAAAACCAATGAATTTGAAAACAGGAAAGGCAGAAGAGAGAGAGAATGGAAGAAGAGAGAGAGAGAAGAGCGAGAGAGAAGAGAGAGAGAGATAAGAGAGAGAAGAGAGAGAGGAGAGAAGAGAGAAGAGAGAGAGAGAGGAGATAGAGAGAGAGAGATAGAGAGAGAGAGTAGAAGAGAGAGAGAGGGAGAGGAGATGAGAGCGAGAACAGAGAGAGAGTAGAGCGAGAGAGAGAATGTTTGATGCGAAACTCCATTTTATAGTCCGTCATAACAGGCGAGTGCCAGCTATCGCTGCTTTATATTTTTTCCATTTTTGATTGAAACAGTTATTAATCACACAGTTACACAAGAGTTACAGATGGCTTAAAAGGTAGATTGATTAAGGTAATGTATATTGGGTGCTACTATGCGTGTGGTCCTACATCGGGTCTGCCAGTCTACGCTCCCCTGAACGTCGGTCTACAAAGTCCGCCTGACCTGACCTGACTATCCCATAACTTTAAAATGTCATTCTAACAATTCCAACACTGCCTGACCTTGCCCTGACCTGAGTACCGGGACCCTACTCAAACCTTGTAAATAGGAATCAACGAAGTAATGTCTCAGCATCCTACTAAAATCAGCCGAGAACATCAGTCTGACACTCCTCCTATTGTTCGTGTGACTTTTGCATCCTTTATCTATTCTCTTCTATTTCTTTCTCCCACTTTGACGTCAATATTCATGATAGCCTCCTCTCCTAATTCCTCAACTTCATCCATTGTAAAAGTTTTGGCAAGACATTTACCTTTATTCTGCGAGAAATGATAAAGTGATGACTGGATACTATGGTCTATTTTTATAACAAGGCAAAAAATCCTGCCCCTTGCTGCTTACTGACTGAATATTTGTGCCCGGAGGTGTAATACTACGGTTCTTCTTAATTTCATTCAGCTGTATTTTTATCATAGTTTAACCATGTATAAGGTAAACATAGCATTATTTTAGAGCTTGAGACCTTATGATAGAATGGATTTTTGCCTCGTTAAAAAAATAGACTTTAGGTAACTGAGGGACCAGACGACATTAATAATAAATCATCCCCTTGCAAAGAAAAGGAAATACCACATGCACATTTGCCTCACCTCCTATATTAAATTATACACACAAACATACTTAGCGGTAAGAATATGTAACATTTTTTTTCATTATTACTATCTTAACCCTTCACGCTAGATCTTTCCCCTTTGCTCTAGTAAAATCGTCTTTGTTCGGGGCCATCAAATAACGACAAGTAACTGAATATCCCAATTACCTAGTGGACAAGATACTAAACAGGTCATATCTCTAAAAAAACATTGCTTATATTCCCTAAAAATCGTCTATGTGCCCGAAATTACGATGGAAATTACGGTTCTGGGTCTCAAGGGGTTAATGTATCGATTGGCATGGTATCAACACTTGATTTTCTATGTCCTTGCCTCCAGTCACACACAAAAAAAAACACAAAAATAAAAATAATCACTAAATACAAAAATGACCTAACTACATGCGCTATAAGGCCTCCAAAAAAAAAAAAAAAAAAAAACCTCACACCTCAATACATCATCTTTTTGTATTCCTATATATATCATAATTCTTCACGTTTATTAGCCAGTGTACTATTCTCATGTGTGTTGTGTGTGTGTGTGTGTGTGTGTGTGTGTGTGTGTGTGTGTGTGTTTGTGGGTGGGTGGTGGGTGGTGGGTGTGGGTGGGTGGGTGGGTTGGGTGGGTGGGTGTGTGGGTGGGTGGGAGGGTGGGTGGGTGGGTGGGTGGGTGGGTGGGTGGGTGTGTGGGGTGGTGGGTGGGTGGGTGGGATGGGTGGTGGTGCAAACTTGTATTTAATGTGCAACGCTTGTGAGAAAAAAATATTTCAGTATTTATATGTTTGTGGTGAAAGAGCAATCAGTGTTTGCGTTGGCAACTGTTGAATTTTTAACATTGCATTTAATGCTCGCGAACGGTCCATCGGAACAATTGGAAGAGGACGCCGGTATTATGCATCCGTATGGTTTGATCGATGAAACACCGACCCTCATTGATAGTGTTGGCGTGAGGCAGATTGTTTTGCGGTTTTATAAGTACTGTGTTAATTACATATAACATTGCAAGCAAGATCGATTGGAATCCCTCATTATACGTATATGCTAGCAACGTGCAATTATATCCCGTGTTTTTTTGTTTATTATACATCAGAAAAAACACAGTACTGGCCAAGTAACAACAAAATAGGTAACCAGAAAGCCCGCTTAGTTGCCAGTCCCTATAAAGAGACAGTAAGAAAAAGAAGAAAAAGCGGGGTGGGGCCATTTAGGTCGGGAGGTGTCTTGTGTGTTTGATGTGCCCGATGTATAGCACTTTATTGTTATGTGCCTTTAATTTCAAGCCCAGGGTAATATGTTCATCGACCGCTCACTGAGCCTTTCTCCTCACTGCAAATATATTGTTTCTGTGCATCACAAGCGTTATACGATGTTTTTTTCACCAAAAGGAAAAAGATTCTTTCTACGAAATTTAACTAACTTCAGTAAGGAAGCTACATTCGGTGCAATATTCAGATACAATTTTTTATACTACTGATTTCTAACTTTAATTACAGAACGATATGATCCATTAAATTGATTTATTTTCACAGCGTGTATTATTTTTTCTTTGTGCCGACGTCCAGTGTTTGACCCTTGCCCTCGCTACACACCTGGCCTTTGACCACCTGGCTTTGTCTGCCACGAACAACTCCTTCACTGCCTTTTTTTTTGTTTATCATAAGTGAATTGCGCCACGAAGTTTTCAGCTTTCCATTTACCTCACTCATAAAAAGAAAGTATACATATGTGGTCCAATGTCTATAATGCGCGCAAGAATGTATAAGATAAAATATACATTAATTTAATAGATTGTAAAAGAAATGATTAATGTTATAGAGCAATCCAACTACGGGATACAATCTGCGAACCGCGACTCCTGCAGCAGAAGCCTTGAGGTTGAGGCAGCCATGCACTGCCACTTGCCGCGTGTGATTGTCCCGGCATCATTCCATTATCACCATGATTATATTAGCGGGCTTGATGGTGCAATGTTAGCAACGCTCGCCTCACATTGAGAAGGTCGCGTCCTGGGCCAGAAGACGACGTGGGTTCGATTTTCCCGATTTTCGACTGAGTGAAGACAAATTTTTACTTGTCTCCATTCCACACTCTAGCTCCTGTTCGCCTGGGCAGAGAAGAGTAGGGTAGTCCAGCCGAGGAGTTTTGACTTCGTAATTCCCGACAGGCGCTGAGGGGTGTTTTTTTGAAGTTACTTAAGGTACTGATCTGAGCGAGGCGGTGTGTGTATTCATTAGTTTGTATTTAACAGGGCTGAGCTGCACTCGTAGGTCCATTCTCCATATCAACCTTCTTTCATTCATCCTTAGTGTTGGCGAAAGCAATCATCCCGGGAGGCGGTCACAGCCCCCGGCTAATACCCGGTACCCATGTCGCTGCTTGGGTGACAGGGGCTCGGGTTTTAAGGAAACAGCCCATCTTTCTCCTCTCCGCCCCGGGATCAAACCCGGGACTCTCTGGTTGTGAAGTCGAGCGTGCTACCTCTCATACGATACCCGATGTGTGTGTGTGTGTGTGTGTGTGTGTGTGTGTGTGTGTGTGGTGTGTGTGGGTGTTTGCGTGCGTGCGTGCGTGCGTGCGTGCGTGCGTGCCGTGTATGCGTGTGTGGTGTGCGTGTTTGCGTGTGGCGTTATTCCCCCTGTCACTTATCCACAGCGATCGCGCCGTTTCACCCTCACGGTGCGAGCTTGGAGCTCATTCTTACCGATACATCTGGATAATGCTGGCCCTCACACACCACACCCCCCCCCCATCCCCTTGCTCATGGGGGCGTAACCGAGCCCGAATGTGTCAGTGACCAAAATCCCCGGGAGCATTGAGGAGTTCGAACCGCCTACCACATAATGGCCAAGTCAGCACACTATGAACTTGACCATCGGGCGGGTGTGTGTGCCGTCCACTAAGTCTCCAAGGATGATTCAATTATTGTCTTTCATTCCACTGTTCAAGGAAGAAAGTACTGGCGAGTTCGAGGAAGTGGCTCTTGAAACGTAGTAAGGAAGGTCTAAATAAGCCTCCAGTATCAGGCTCACTTCACTCTCTTTCTCTCTCTCTCTCTCTCTCCTCTCGCTACCCCTTCCTCTCTTCTCTCCCTTCCTCCCGTCTCCCTCCAGTGGCCATCCTACTCCCGCCCTTTCTGCCGCAGCATCCTTCGAGGTTTCGGGAGGTTCCCACAAACGCATTAGACCCGTAATATTCTGGTAATGTGCAAACTCACGCCACACCAACACTCACGCCGGTTATGAGAAGTTAGTCCGTGGTGGAGACAGCTTGAGGCGCTGAGAGAGGAAAGGAGGGAAGGGAAAGGGACTGGAGAGAAGGAGGATGTTGTTGTGGTGTTGGTGGTGATATCAATGGGAGAGGAATGGCTGGAGAGAGTAGGAAGTGAGGAACGTAAGAGTTGTTGTGGTGTTGGTGGTGATATCAATGAAGATTGATGGCTGCGAGAGGAATGAAGGAAGAGAGGAAGATGTTGTTGTGGTGTTGGTGGTGATATCAATGGGAGATGAATGGGCTGCGGAGGAAGGAAGGAGAGAAGGAGGAGTTGTTGTGGTGTTGTGTGATATCAATGGGGAAGAATGGCTGCGAGAGGAGGAAGCAAGAGAAGGAGGATGTTGTTGTGGTGTTGGTAGTGATATCAATGGGAGAGGAATTGCTCGAGAGGAAGGAAGGTAGAAGGAAGGAGGAAGGAGGATGTTGTTGGTGTGTATTGGTGGTGATTCATGGGAGAGGGAATGGCTGGCGAGAGGAAGAATGAAGAGAATGAGATGATGATGTGGTGTTGGTGGGTGATAGCAATGGGAGAAGAATGGCCTGGTGAGAGGGAGGAAGGAAGGAAGTATTGTTTGTTTGTGGTATTGTTGGTGTATCAATGGTGAGAAGAATGGCTTGAGAGGAAGGAAGGAAGGAATGAAGGAAGGAAGTAATGTAGGATGTTGTTGTGGTATTGGTGTGATATCATGGGAGAAGATTGCTGTGAGAGGAAGGAAGGAAGGAAGGACGGAGGAAGGGGATGTTGTTTTTTTTTTTGTTTTTGTGTTTTTTTGTGGTATTGGTGTAGAGGCATAGTGGTGATATCAATGAAGAAGTGATGTGTGGGATGATAAAACAGTCTTGGTATTGTGTAGTTGTGGGTTTATTCTTTAATACGTGTTCAATATTTTTGTTTTTTCTTAAGGATAAAATTCCAACAAACAATACAGTACCACCAGGCATCAGCATTATGATACATGGCACTCACTAACTTCAAGAGTATGCAACCACGAAGTTTGGCCACATTTACCTCGCAAACACCTGTCTTACGTTCCTTTTTACCTGGCCCGTGAAAACTTGGTGTACAATTTCAGCATAATAGGTCTTTGGTCTTTCTTTTGTCTTTTTGGGTTATAATTGCTGTTCTGTCCAACTTCCTAACGAGAGAGAGAGAGAGAGAGGAGAGAGAGAAGAGAGAGAGAGAGGAGAGAGAGAGAGAGAGAGAGAGAGAGAGAGAGAGAGAGAGAGAGAGAGAGAGAGAGAGAGACGAGAGAGAGAGAGAGAGAGGAGAGAGAGAAGAGAGAAGAGAGAGAAGAGAGAGAAGAGAGAGAGAGAGAGAAGAGAGAGAGACGTAGAAGAGAGAGAGAGAGAGAGAGAGAGAGAGAGAGAGAGAGAGAGAGAGAGCGAGAGAGAGAGAGAGAGAGAGAGAGAGAGGACGAGCGAAGAGGAGAGAGGAGAGAGAGAGAGAGAGAAGAGAGGAGAGAGAGAGAGAGAGAGAAGGAGAGAGAGAGAGAGAGAGAGAGAGAGATAGGAGAGAGAGAGAGTGTGAGTTGACTGACATTTTCATCGCTTATACTTTACGTAAACACATTCAAAACCGGGATTTTTTTTTTTTTACCAACCCATCCCTCTTTCTCCAATGCAGATGAATAATAAATGTCTCTTCACAAACTAACATTAACATTAATTATAACCTTACCTCATGCCAAAATTTATCCAACGTCTTGGAATTCGTGTAAAACATAAAAAACAAATAAAATAGTATAAAGCAAAACTATAGAACTGTCTGGCACATTTCCACCTTTTTTTTTACATTACAATCAATCAATCAAACCTAGACGAAAAAAATACAAGTCAACAGGTTTGAATATAGTGTTGTTTTTTGTTTTTTGTATGCAGTATTATAACCTTTACCTCATTTATCTAGTGTCTTGGATTTCGTGTATAATATAAAAACACAAATAAAATAGTATTAAGCAAAACTAGAGGAAAAACAAAAAGTCAACAGGTTTGTATTTAGTGTTGTCATCTGCGTTAAGTCCTTCACGTCCCAGCCTATAATACTAACTAACTATACTAACTATACTATAACTATATATACTATAATTCAATACTAACCTGAAAAACACAAATAAAATAACATAAAGTAAACTTAGAGGCAAAAAAACAAGTCAACAGGTTTGTATGTAGTGTTGTCATCTCCTTCAGGCCCTTCAAACCCGTCTATCTATACTTACTCTATACTCTTACTATATACTCTTACTCTTACTATATACTCTTACTCTTACTATATACTCTTACTCTTACTATATACTATACTCTATATCTATCACTTACTTAATAATATACTAACGCCCTAATACTAACCTGAAGAAGGAAGCGCTGCGGTGCATTGGGCCTCCGTCAAACCCATAACAGACCACCTGGATGCAGCGAGTGCGGCGTCATGTTCATCACGGTACAATTGTTGACCTCCTCGGGTGGGCCTGCGGGTGGAAGGATGAAGGCGTTAAGAGGGAAAGGATTGAAGAATGATTAGGGAAATAGACTGCGGGAGAAGGGATGAAGGCGTTAAGAGGGAAGGTGGTAGAAAAGAAAATCGAAAAATAGATAGGAAAAAAATATAAAAGATGATAGAAGAATGGTTAGGAAAAGAAAATGTTTCATGAAAGAAAGGCAGTCAAGACCAACGAAAACACACACATACACACACAAACACGACCACACACAACACAACACAAAGGAAGCAAAAATTTAATGTAGATATGGAGACGGGGCCTACGAAGTTAGTACATACACCACATACTTATACATATATCACTGAAAAATATACATATATACATATACATGTAAATAAATATTACTAGGCTCAGTAAAACATACTTCCCATGTAAACTCATCTACTCATTTACTCTATTACGCATTGCAAAACTATTACTCATGATATCACACTTAACTGAATTATTATATGCGTTTTTAGAAGATACTTTTTTGCTTTGATTTAAAAAGAGACTTGTTGTTTTGTATTCCATGAGATAACTCGGGCAGTTTATTCCATTCGAGACAGCCTAGACAAGCCTCTGTTCCGCATCTCCTTCTGACGCTATCTGAATCGTGGTCTTGGGAGGTCTTAATAACATGTTATTGCTCCTTAAATTAAAATTGTGAACATTAGATACCTAACAAAATCAATGACTAGGTGGGAGTTCTTTAGCTGAAGATATACAACTTTTAACAATTCTAGCTTATGAATATCCTGAATTTTTAATACGCCATGTTCAACGAATAAGTTTGTCTGTGTTATTCCCAACGTCCTACTCCCCTATCACTCCTAATGACCCTTTTTGTAGCAGTAATTGCGGCTGTAATATAGTTTTTTTAGAACCTGAACCCCAAATAAGATTCAATATGTAAGTATGGCTATTCAAGCTGTAATACAATATGATTAAAGTTTCATTTCTTATTAACGATTATTTTTATTGTGTTATATATAATTCAAACGACCTTCGTACTGTTTACTATAAATATAGTTCACGGATGCTCCTTCCATATAACTTTTTCATCATCCTAATTCCTAAAAATTTTGTTGAGAACATCTTATCCTTTGAGTGTCACAATTCCCCAATTTTTACTGAGGTGTGTTGGCTAATACTTTTTTCCTCTCGGCAAATATATGAATGAGTTTGCCTAATATTAATTGAAAGTCGGTTGGCTAATACCCAATTAGCTACAACATTATTTAGTAGGGTACGCCGTACTAAACAAAAAAAAATTCTCAACTTTGGCATGCCAATTTTCCTATGTAAAATGGAATTCTAAAAGACGATTCTTTATCTCCCTTTCCCCACATATTTTTGCATTTGAGCAATTCTTACTATGCAAAATCGCACTTTTATATTGCAAAAACGGCCTTACGAATAATGCTTAAATGAGTACGCAGGTCCGGTTGGTCCTGTGTATTGCTTCATGCACCAATATGAGTTCAAATGACTAGCGTGTAAGGTCTTTCTGATCAGATTGGTTCATCAGGCACTACATTCACAAGTGTCACACAGCCTCATACGTGTGGCCTAAGAACGGGTCCATCATGTCCTTTCTGAGACCTGAAGGCAGGGCATAGTCTCCCGGTTGGTGGGCCCAGCCCGATGAACCCGTCTCTGGCCTGCTGCCAGCCACCACTTGCTGAGGTGCGAGCCGGAACAGCAGCCTCTGTCACCTGCTTACACGACTCTTTCGGTGCTCTGAGTGTGGCATAGAGAACATCTCCGTAACTTCGTACGGCTTGACCTGATCTCCTGGATCTGATTCCCGGACGAGTGAACAGGTGGAATGCCGGCTCGTGCACCTGCCCAGCTGCCAAGCGGATCAGTGTCTGCAAGAGCTGTGCTGACGTAAGTTCAGCTTGGGGTGTGGATGCGAGGTTCTTAACACTGGTGTCCCAATACTCCTCGCCATCCCTCAGCTCTTCAATCTGGAGTCACGGCGAACCTGCGGTCGTCCTCACTCTCTGAACCGCCATCAGCGAGAGGAGGCAACATTCTGAGTGTACGAACCATGCTCACGTCCGCAAACGTATGAAGGTCACAGCTGTTTGGGGGCCTTCGTGGGCTGCGACACACAAAGAATCATCACTCTTGAGCTGCGTGAGGATGTGCTTGGGCCGTCCTCTAGTCTGGCGGTGAACCTTGAATGTCGTAGTAGGAGTTTGAAGTACACCTGCAGAGCAGTACTTTTGACTAGGATTTCCAGGGGTGGTTCGTTCTCTAGCCATCCGTCCATGCTTTCTGGTTCCCAAGGTACCAGGCGAGCAACTGGGCTGTGGTGAGCCATCTGAGTGGACAAACACCTTGCCCACTTGATCTCCTTGCAGCTCGGACCGAAGGGAGAACGTCCCCGCTTCACAAAAGAGCCTGGACCAGCTGGTAGGAGACCTGCTCTTCATTGGACATGTTGACCAGGCTCTGACTCCGGCGTATTCCGTGAGATCTTCGACCGCATGGCACTGGCCTCTGAACTCTGCGTTGTACTCTCTCATTCACTGGTTGCTGGACAGCAGACTCACACTGGACCCGTGAAGCCGGTCAGCTGAGGTAGGCCCGTCGATGCTGGTGATAAGGTGGCGCAGAGGGCACTGCGATGCTAGGTTATAGCGGTGGCGCAGCGGGCAACCTCGTTTGTGTGGCAACACGCATATCTCACAGAAGAACGTGCGGTCCAGCATCTTCTCCCAAATGGCTTGAGACACCCTTACAACCCACCCCGTGTTGGCCTAGTGAGTCACCTTGCAGTAACGACCAGTGAGTCGGTGGAGTCTTATGTCCCCAGCAGATCATAGAGAGCCTGAGCCCACCTTGAGGCGCATGCTTCTCCAGGTGGCACGGGTCCTCGGGTACAAAGTGCCCACGGTACCTTGGGCCAGATGGCTCCTCTGTCACCTGACACATGCTCCTCACCCTATAAAACCTTTGGGGTGCAGTTTCCAATAACTGTCGGGGGCACCCTCGGCCCCTGGTCTTGGTCCTTGTCCTCACCATCGTAACCCAATCCAACTATTTTGGTACCCTGTTAGGGTACGCCGTATAACAGAAATTCTTTTTCTCTCAAGGGACAACTGTTTGCATGCCAATTTCCTATATAAAATGGATTCTACAGAGATTTTTATCTATTTTCCATTTTTGCATTTGAGCAATTCCTTACTATGTGGGGCACAATCGAGCACCCCCTTTAAGCTATGTTTTGCATATACATATAACGTCCCATTTTTGCATGAGCAAGAAGTGCTCAAAACCAAAAAAGTTGAAGCGGACAAAAACAAACAACCACCCTTACAATTCCATTTTTACATAAGAAACAAAACCCTGCCGTAAAATTTCGAAAAAAATAAAAATGTATATATTCCTTTTCATTGGACCTAACGAAACGACGGCGTACCCCTAGTATTTAGTGTCATGTTAACCACATTCTCAGGGTGTGTAGATCCGGCTCAGAATAGTCAAATAGTTTTGAGTCATCAGCGAATAGTATAAAAATTCATGAGTGACGAAGACTGGTGAATGTCTTGATAAATAAAAGACACAAAGAGGTCCGAGCGTGGGCCCTGCGGGAACTCCCATTGTACCAGCATTTTGCGGATTTTTACATTTAATTTCAGCAAAACGGTTTTCTCCCTGTAGCTAAACTTCGAAACCAATTTCAGTGTCCAGTTTTTTATACCAGAGATTCAAGTTTATTTAAAGTATATAGCATGGTCTTATTGTATCGCAGGCTTTTGATTTACTCTAAGAATCCCTGCCATAGGGAAATTTACTTTTTTCATTTTCAATCAAAATATCGTTCCACTAACGGTTGCAAACAATCGCTGTTTGTTTGGTGAGACATTTTTTGCGTGAAGCCCAAACCTGGTTGGTTTGATAATATATTATTAGTGTCTAAGAATTGTTACTTGTCTCTCATACATCACTCTTTCTATTATTTTTACTCTAAAGTAAGATTAATCTTGATATTGGGACGGTATGTTTCGACTGTAGTGTATCTCCACCTTTATGAATAGGGATGATTTAGCAGTTTTTTAGGTTGTTTGGGAAATATTGCCGCTCTGAAACGACCATTGATCAACTTAGATAGAATGGTAATATTGCAGGTAAATAAGTTTGATTACCTTGGCATGATATTGTCGTAACCGGGACTATAGCTCTTGCAGTTTCTATTGGATGGATTTTTATCACTTCCTCTGAGTTGTTTGGGGTCAGATTCATACAGGGAAAGTTACCATCAGGAAAAATAAGCACCAAAAAAGTGCCGAGGTTGGACCAAAATGTTAACAAAGCAATTTCACCTGAAATGGGTTTTTTGGAGGTATCCTCTTAAACGCACACAAAAGAAGTCCACTCGAATCCACTCATGGCAAATACTCGTTTTCACTGAAAATCCTAGATGCCCGCCACCGCGGAAGGTAAAATATTGAAATAGGCATAATTTTTGCTGAAAATCAACATAGAAACACAAATAAAGTGTCTAATCCTACAAATTTTTGAGATGCTCTTCACTGGAAATATTTTCAAGGTCATATAAGGTGGCATTCATGCCCCAAACGTCAAAATCAACGTCATTTTGGTATAATATTAAAGGGAAAAAATGTAAAAATTTATATGATCCTTGAGAAATATCTGTGCGGACTATTACACCAGTACGATTGAGAAATGTATATACGTGTATGCAAGGGATTTAGTAATAAGTTTTCTTTTATTTCCAGATCTGAGATTGTGAGGCATCCCCAAACAGAGCGGGCGTGTTAATTTGTAGCACATTTCATTTAAGTCTCCCCTAATGCTCCCATGGGACTCCGCACTTGCCTCCACACTTAGTGGAGGCAAAGAAATTAGAAGGTTGTTCCGCAGGAGGTTATCTTACGATTTTCTTTGCTCATTGACTCTCTCTCTCTCTTCTCTCTCTCTCTCTCTCTATCTCTCCTCTCCTCTCTCTCTCTCATCTCTCTCTCTCTCTCTCTCTCGCTCTCCTCTCTCCTCTCTGCTCTCACGCTACTATCTCTAATTCTAGGTTATCTGATGTATGTAAATTCTGCATTACTAGTTGTGAATCTTCTGAAATCTTACTTTTTTTTCGTTTATTAAGGACTACATCAATAGATCATCAAATTAACAATGAAGTTATATATAAATAAATAGAGGTCTTGTATTAACAAAATATCTTGGTTATCAATCCTATTATCATATTTTCCCTCAATCGCAACACTTACTTATTATATCATGAACGAGGAACTTATTCATTCCTTGAAGTACAAGTAAACGTACGACGTGCAAGACACCAAACCAAATTACAAAGAAAGAACGGGTTGTGATATTTTTTCAAACGTACAAATAAATACACGAACATAAACAAAGGGGGGGGGAAAAAACCCAGTACGGCGTCTGATACCTCCGCCAAGGCTGCATATCCGTACCCCTTGCGACCCCGAAGTAATTTCCATTTAATTTGGTGCCATTAGACCATTTTAGTGAATACTAAGCATATTTTAATAGATATGGACCTGTTTAGTACCCTTGTCCACTAGCTAATCTTTGATATATTGAGTGTTTTTCGGATTTTTGGCTAACAACAGACGATTTTATAGGAGACAAGGAAAGATCTAGGGTGTGAAGGGTTAATATGTTATGCAATACCTCCATGTTTTGCTTCTGAAATATTCGTTTTTTTTATCAGGAAATATTGCCATAAGAAGGCGATGACTGCCGAGTGTTGTGCTTCATAATTCTACGTTTCTTGAAAATATCTGTGGTCTATAAGAGCATGCGGGGGGGGGGGCACGATATCTGTGAACAACCACATCGTGCATGGACCTTCGTCCCTGGATCCAGAAGCATATTCAGATCCGGACAGTTTGTGATTATTTTATGATACATTATCAAGATGAGGTCTCCGATTTTTTTTTTTCAAACTGATCTGTATTTGTGAAGACATCCGAATCAAAATGCGAATTTTGCCATCTTGCTGAGCTAAAAAATCCCAGGAAACTCGTGGATCGAATCGACTCAAATAATTAACTACTTTACCCTCCACGCCCAGGTATTCCTTGCTAATAAAATAGTCTGTTGTTAGACATTAAAAATTACGAAAAGTAACTGAATATACCAAATTAGTTAGTCACCAAAGCATATTATACAGTCACATCTAGAAATATCGCTTCTATTCACTTAAAAATCGCTAATGGTACCCAAATTACAAGTTAATAACGGTCTGGGCCCTCAAGGGATAAATTGACCAAGCCAAAAAAGGTAATTTTTTATGCGGAATTGCCATAATGTTTGCGTGATCCTACTAGCAAGTATATAATATATATATATATATATAGATTTATTATATAATAATATATATATATATAATATAAATATATTATTATATAATATATATAGATATAGATATATATTTTATTTATAATTTTTAAAATATATTATATATATATATATATTATTATATAAATATAGTAATTATATTATATATAATATATTTATTATATTTAAATATATACTATACTATACTAATATAATATATATTTATTATATAATATATATAATATATATATATAGTATTTATTATATAAATTTATAAGATATATATAGATATATATATATTTATTATATAATTATTATATATATATAGATAATATATATATAATTTTATGATATAATATATATGTATTATATATATATATATTTATTATATAATTATATATATATATTATATATATATAGATGTATTATATAATTATCCATATAGAGATATATATATATTTATTAATAATATATAATATATATATATTTATTCATATATATCAATATTATATATATATATATATATATATTTATTATATAATATATAATATATATTATATATATATATAGATTATTATATACTATATATATATATATATATATATATATATTTATTATATAATATATATATAATATCTCTTATATAATATAGGTATTCCTATAATATATATCTATATATATATATATATATATTATTATATAATATCATATAATATATAATATATATTTATATATAATAGATATATACCATATATATATATTTTATTAGATAATAATATAATATAATACTATATATAGTTATATATAATAGTATTATAATAATATATAATTTAGTATATAATATATATAGATATATAATTTATTTAAATCATATATATATATAATATATATTTATTATATAATATATATACCTATAGTATAATATATATATTTATTATATAAGATAGATATATATATATATATATTTATTAATAATATAATATATATATAGATATATATTTATTATATATATATATTAATAGATATATATATATCTATGTCATTAGATAATATATATATATTATATATATATATTTTTATATAATATAATAATATAATATATTATTATTATTATATAATATATATATATATAATTAATATCTATTATTATATAATATATATCTATATATATAGATATATAGTATATATAAAAAGAGCGATCTATATAGCTATATTATATATAATATATATATATATATATATTATACTATTTATTATATTAATATATATATATATATAATTAGTTATTATATAATATATATATATATATTATAGTATATATATTAGTCGATAATATATATTATAATATATATGTTATTCATATAATATATAATTATATATATTATATATATATTTATTTATAAAATATTTATATATAGATATATTTATTTAGTATATAAATATATAATATATATATAAATTTATGTATTATATAAAAATATATAGATATATATATATATTTATATCTAAAATATAAATTATATATATTTATGTAGATATAATATATATATAATTTATTTAGTATAAATTATATTATATATATATTATATATATATTTATTATTAATAATATATATATATATTGATATATTATATTATTATTTATTATTATTATAATATATAATATATATATATATATATATTTATTATGATATAATAATATATTATATATATTATATATATTATGAATATAATATTATTGTTATATAGAGTAATATAGATAATTATAATAATAGAGCTATATATATAATATAGATTATTGAATATATAAGATATATAAGCTATATATATATTATTTATTATATAATATAATAGATATATATATATTATTATTATATTAATATATCTAGATATATATATATTTATTTATTATATAATATTGATAGAATATATATATATTTATTATTATATAATATTTAGATATATATATATGTATCTATTATCTAATTATCTATATATATATATTTATTTATTATATAGGTAATATATAATATATATTTATTTACTTATATAATATATATATATTATTTAAATTAAATAAATAGAATATATATATATTATATTATTTATTATATAATATATATATATATATATATTTATTTATTATATACGATATATATCATATATCTATTCATGTATGATATTAATAGATATATATATATATATTTATTTATTAATATAATCTATATATATATATATATTTATTTTATTCTTAACCTATATAATATATATATTATTTTATTATATAAATATAGATATACTAATTTATTTATGTATAAATACTATATATATATATATATATATTTTTATATAATATACTATAGAGATATATATATTTATTATATAAATATATATAATATATAGATTCATTATATCAATGATACATATATATATATATGTATGTAAATATATCTATATATATATATATTTTATATATAAATATCATATATTATATATATTTATTATAAATATAATATATTATATAATTATTATATAATATATATATATATATATATATTATTATATAATATCAATATGTATATATATTTATATTGTAATAATATATTATATATATTATTATATAAATAGATATATAGATAATATAGTATTTATTATATTGTAATATATATAATACTATATATTTATATATAATATATATAATATATATCATATTGATTATATAATGATATATATATAGATATTATATTTATTATATAATATTATATATTATATATGTAGTATATAATATTATATATAATATATATTAGTATATAATAGATATCTATATATATATTTATTATATAATATATATTAGATAATTATATTTATGAGATAATAATATATATATATTTAATTTATATATAATATATATATATATGATATTTATTATATAATATAGTTATATTATATTTATTAATTATATAACATATGTTATATAATTATATGCTATATGTTTATTATATTATAAATATATGTTATTATATATTAATTAATGCTTTATTATTTATATTAATATATGTGTATTTTTATATATATAATTATAGTTATTATATTATATAATATATGTTTATTATATTTATATAATATGATGTTCGATTATATTATATAATATATATTTAATTATATATATAATATATATTTTTTTTAAAATTATATTATTAATAATATTTATTATATTACTATAATATATATTTATATATTATATAATAATATTTATTATATTATATAATAATATTTTATTATATTATATAATATATATTTATTATATTATATAATATATAATTTTATATATTATATATATATATTTATTATATTATATAATATATATTTATTATATTAGATAATATATATTTATTATATATATAATATATAATTATTATATATATAATATATATTTTATTATATTATATAATATAATTTATATATTATATAATGATAATTTATTAAGTATATAATATATATTTTATATATTATATAATATATATTGAAGTATATTATATAATATAATATTTTATTATATTATATATTATAAATATATATATACTTATATTTATATTTATAATTTATATGATATTTATATTTATTATTATATTTATATTTATATTTCTATTTATATGTATATTTAATTTTATATTATATTTATATTTATATTTATGTTATATTATATTTATATTATATTTACACACACACACACACACGACACGCACACACACACCCGACACAACACATACACACACACAGACACACACACAGACACACACACAGCCACACACACAGACACACACACAGACACACACACAGACAACACACACAGACACAACACAGACACAGACACAGACAGACCAGACACAGACACAGACACAGACACAGACCACAGACACAGACACGACACAGCCACAGTACCACAGACACACAGACACCAGACACACACACACCCCACCACACACACAACACACCCACACCCACACACACACACACCCCCACACACACCCCACTCATATACCAACATCTATACATACACCTATACATACAATATAAAATACTAACATAACATATAATAACAATATACATACACCTATACATATTACATATACATATATACATATTACATATAAATTACATACATAAATATATACATACATATCTACATACACAACACACACACACACACACACAACACACACAAACACACACACAACAACAACACACACACACACACAGCATAAGATATTCTATAATATATATATATACAAACATTCAGAAAGTCACAGAAATACAGTCCAAACGGGACAGAACAGACGCGACAGACAGACAGACACCAGACAGTGGGCGGCTAATAAACAGGGACATTCTCTCATTGAAAAGCAGCATTAAGGAGCGAGGTAATCTCGGCGGCTGAGCAGTAATTTATGTTCATTACACACTATATTATACAGCGCGAGCACAGACGATAATAAATCCACATCATCGGCATAGGAAATATGTCCCGGCTCTCATTCTCTCTCTCCTCTCCCTCTATCCTCTCTCTCTCTCTCTCTCTCATGCACTATCTTATCTTTAAAAACTAACCTTATCTCATGTACCTGTATTTTTTTACTCTTCCTCCTTATCTCCTCCTCCTCAACTTACTCTCCAATATTACCACTTGTTCTGCCCTGTATACCTCCATCCCTTTACATCCTCTATTTCTCTCACGTCTACCTGCCCTGTCTCCTTTGTCTCCTTCATTGGGCAGGCCCGCTAGATGGACCCCACCCTTCTCTTCCCCCCAGTATTAAAGTGCAATTATATATGCCAGAGGTTCCAGTTAGGCTGGGGCAGCTGGTGAGGGGAAGGGGTTGATGAGGGGACAAGGGCAGGGCCAAAGGGGAAGAAATAGTAAGTGTTGAGGAGATGGAAGAATTTGCTGGTGATACACTTCAGGATTGTATGTGTGTGCGTGAGGGGAGGAGACGAGGGGAGAGAAGCATGAGGTTACGAAGTGGAGAGGACGGGATCAGGCGTCCCTTAGCGTGTTGTTGATTCGGACTCGTTATTGAAGGTAAACACTTGTGCACGGGGTTCACGGCGGTGGAAGACAGGGACATAAGAATGGGAGGTTGTGTGCAGCCAGGACGTGCCCCCCCCCCCCTCGTTCTCCACCTGTGTGTGCAAGCTGTGTTGAAATCAATACCGCACGCAATGGTGACGAGTTTTTGGCGTCAAAGCTGGTGTTGGAGGCTCAGCAAATAAGCACTTAAAAATTCAATTGAGTATTTACTGCAAGACTGACTGAAACAAGACAACTGAATGAGACAAAACAGTCAAGAAGTCATGAAAAGACTTGGAAAAATTTGAATTAATCAAACGAATCGGCGATTGAAGCCAAGAAAACAAGGTTTTGAAGAATGAAAAAATCGGGGCTGAAATATTAATTTGTAAGAGACTGATGAAGAAGACTATTTAAGTATCAAAGAAAAAGAGTTGATCATACAAGAAGATTATTGCACGCGAGCAATCTTTGGTGCGTCTTAAATTGAAGCAGCGGAAGAAACGAAACAAGTGAAGAGACATCCAAGACAGGGTTCAACGTCTACTGCGGACAAGTGAAACTGGTCTTAATATTCGAGCTGAGATCAGATAGAAGATTTCCAGCAGACAGATGCCTAAAGCCCCGTATACAACTACCACTCACCCACCGTCGGCCTTCCCGTTGATCGAGTGTTCGTCCTCAAAAGTGGCAGTGTGGACAGGATGCCGACAGAAAAATGTGACCGTCGGCGTTGCCGCCAATATTCAGCGGTTATATCGGGCCGGGAATTGCCGTCACTTCACGGAGTCAGCCGAACACATGCTTCAAGTTATCGGCAGTTTTTCACCATTAGATATGTTTGCATGCTAGTACCGTCTACCATTCAGAACCCCCCCCCCCCCCACCGAAAAGTCAGTTTGTTCGAGTAGGTGATTTAAAAAAAATTAAAATGGGAGAAATGGTCGGAAATTGCGCGAGTTTGAGACAAAAAAAATGAGAAAAATGTTATACACTATTTCCTTCTTGCTAGATTGTTTTAGAATCACACAAAAAAGGTTTTTCGTATATTTTCTTGCTTATGATATGCAGCAAGTCATGAAGATGATAGTTGGGTCAGTTTTCTAAATCCTCCTGTGGTTATTTCATAATCTCGGATGAGAGTACACGATATGCAGGAAAACATGCACTTATCACTTTGAAATCAGGAAGCGCACTGACCGCCGAACAAAACACGCTCGTGGGCACAACTCGACAAACGGCGCTTCCGGTCGGCAAGCACCGACGGGCAAGCGCCGACGGTGGTTGAGTGGGTAGTGTGGACGGGGCTTTAGAAATTCTTCTATTGAGAGCAGAATCGAAGCTCTTAAACACCATTCACGCTCCTAGATCTTTCCTTTGCAGTATAAAATTGTCTGTTGTTAGCCAAAAATACAAAAGTAAATTAAATCACCAAAGTAGCTACTAGACAAGGCTATTAAACAGGTCATATCTAAATGAATAGTGCTTAAATCATTGAATAGTAACGGTACCCCAAAATTACAATGGAAATAAGTTCTGGGCCTCAAGGGGTTAAAAGGGGAGGAAGTCAGAACAGTGTAAATGGTCACCATAGAGAAACCACACCACAGTCATTGCAAGGCCTTCGGATCAACATGCGTAATTACAAGCTAAATAAATAAAAGATCAACTTATTAGAAGCAATCAGCACAGATTTACCACTGTCAGTTTCGCGTCTATTTTACTTTCATAATAATATTCTGCCAATTTCTAACTTCTGACAGATCACTTAATGAAGTGGATTCCATAATTAATGTTTTGAAGGATGGACTCACGATTGATGATATTATATAAAATTTTACAAAATAACTACTTTGTACCTGTTATTTCAAAGGAATTAATTATCATGCAGAAGGTGGTTTCCATAAGTAAGCTAAAACTTGCAAAAATCGAACCTGATTTTAAGGGTGACAACAGGGATGTCGAGGTAAATCTATCGCACTTATATCTGCCAGCAAAGTTAAGTGCTGCTATCTGGGTAAAAACTATCGCCTTATATCTGCCAGCAAAGTTTAAGTGCGTGCTATCTGGGTAAAACATATCGCCTTATATCTGCCAGCAAAGTTTCCATCGAGCGTCCTACGGGTAAAACTACCGCCTTATATCGGCCAGCAAGTTTATGGAGCGTCCTATATGGGTTATAAACTATCGCCTGATGATCTGCCAGAAAGTTTATGAGCGCCTATCTGGGTAAAACTATCGCCTTATATCTGCCCAGCAAAGTTTATGAGCGTTCCTATCTGGGTTAAAACTATCGCCTTATATTGCCAGCAAAAGTTTATGAGCGTCCTATCTGGGTTAAAACTCTCGCCTTATATCTGTCAGCCCACAGTTTTATGAGCGTCCTATCTGGGTAAAGGGCTATCGCCTTATATCTGCCAGCAAGTTTATGAGCAATCCTAATCTGGTTAAAAACGATCGCCTTATATCTGCAGCAAAGTTTATGAGCGCCTACTGGGTTAGTAAAGCTATCGCCTATATACTGCCAGCAAGTTTAAGTGCGTGCTAGCTAAGGACAATAACAAAGTTCTTAAAAATAGGATTCATACTATTCCATATTGGAATTTCTCTTACAATGCACACACTTTCAAACAAATCAATTCATAATGTAAATTCAATATGTATGTGTATATATATAAGGTTATGAGTCGATTATGTATAACAATTATGTGGTGACTATTGAAAATATGTGTGAGTATGTATACAATGATGAGAAATATGTAATGTAAGTTAAGATGTATACGATCATACAAAAGCTACTCTCATCATAAAACTCCATTCATTCGTACTCCCTTAGTCAAATTCATAACCACCCTTTTAAGCTGTACACCAAAAAAAACCCACCCCCCAATTTTAAAAAAATTTCGTTTAAACAAAAAAAAAAAAAAAACCGGTTTTTTGACATTAGGTCATAAGTAAAAGTCAACGTGGGTGTTATCATAAGCGTTCATCACTCAAAGGACCCAGCCAAGATATTTGTCTTTCAATGTTTTGTGTACAAGTTACATATTTGTGGCTGATAAACGACTTGAATTGAATTGAAATATATACTAACGACAAGGTATTAACACGAACAGAGCGTAAAGTATATACCTCAACACCACACCACACAAACAAAGGACAAATGCCAATGCTAAGTTAAACACAAGAAACCAAAACAACAACATTTATAAATAATACGACACGTACAATTTAGTGGAAATGGTATGTGTGTGCGTGTGACCGACACTCAACTCTCCACTCTCCACTCTCCACTCTCACTCTCACTCACACACTCACACACTCACACACTCACACACTCACACACTCACACACTCACTCTCACTCTCACTCACTCTGTAAGGCATGAATTACGAACTCGTTACTAAATCCAATTATATATGAAAGAGAGATTCAGAAAGTGGTGTCGTAGAAAATTCACCTGCATGACATAATGGCATATTGATCGGACTTTTTTTATAAACATTACAAAGGACTGGCCAAGGGCAAAAAAAAGATGTACCAAAAAGCCCCCTTAGTTGCCAATCCCTATAAAGAAGACAGCAAGAGAATATACTGTAGAAAGGGGGAGGCTAATTTAGTTCGAAGTACTAAAGGAGATGCACCAAGGAGGGTGTGTGTGTATGTATGTGACTGTGTGTGTGTGTGTGTGTGTGTGTGTGTGTGTGTGTGTGTGTGTGTGTGTGTGTGTGTGTGTGTGTGTGTGTGTGTGTGTGTGTGTGTGTGTGTGTGTGTGTGTGTGTGTGTGTGTGTGTGTGTGTGTGTGTGTGTGTGTGTGTGTGTGTATGTGTGTGTGACTGTGTGTGTGTGTGTGTGTGTATGCATGTGACTGTGTGTGTGTGTGTGTGTGTGTATGTATGTGACTGTGTGTGTGTGTGTGTGTGTATGTATGTGACTGTGTGTGTGACTGTGGTGTGTGTGTGTGTGTGTGTGTGTGTGTGTGTGACTGTGTATGTATGTGTGTGTGTTACTGTGTGTGTGTGTGTGTATGTATATGTGTGTGTATGTATGTGTGTGTGTGTGACTGTGTGTGTGTGTGTGTGTGTGTGTGTGTGTGTGTGTGTGTGTGTGTGTGTGTGTGTGTGTGTGTGTGTGTTTTCATAATTGATACGATAGTTTAATAATGATTTTTGTATTCACTTTCTCTGTAATAAACGTGTAATTTTCTTTCGTTCTCTCTTTCCTTTAGGTCATTATTTTTTGAGGTGGGGTTATTACGCTACTTAAGGGAGGACACACACACACACACACACACACACACACACACACACACACACACACACACACACACACACACCTTCTTCGATATAACTACATACAACAATAAGAAGCACGAACAGTGATTTCACGTAGCCAGCAAAATGGAAGAACGAGGCATTAAGGTCATTCCCGTACGCACAGGTGAGTTGTGAGGAACTGGTAAGGGGGGGAGAGGGGGAGGGGGAGTGGTAGGGGGAGATGGGGGGGGGGGGGGGCGGTGGTGATGGTTGAAGCCCCTCTTTCGGATTGTCCACGCCTCACCTGCTCTTCTTAATTACCTCTCTGGCCCAGGTATCCGCTCCGGGCCTTGTGATTTCTTCCTCCTCTTCTTCTATTGCTCTATTCTTTCTATTATATTTCTTCTTGTACTACTACTACTACTTCTACTACTACTACTACTACTTCTACTACATTCTACTACTACTACTACTACTACTACATTCTACTACTACTACTACTACATTCTACTACTACTACTACTACTACTACTACATTCTACTACTACTACTACTTCTACTACTACTACTACTACTACTACTACATTCTACTACTACTACTACATTCTACTACTACTACTACTACTATTACTACTATTACTACTACTACTACTACATTCTACTACTATTACTACCACTACCACTACTTGTACCTTGAATTACAAATCTATTTTCAGCCCCAAATATCATCCATACAGTTTATAAGACAAAACACGTGCAAGTAAAAACCTTTCCCTACATTTCGTCTTATGCAGTACACAATAAAAAGAAAGAGGACATACATAGACAATTAGGAATCACTTTTTCCTCTCGACTAAAGTACGTGAAAAAAGTAAAGTCTAAATTTGCTGGAAAAGTTAGACTTAAGATATCTCAATTTTCGTTCGCAGTAAAATTGTTTATCGTTTGTGACTCGGATGCAGAAATACATTATTCACGCGTTGACGAGTTTTGAGAGTGGTGCAATGAACAACACTAATATCTTTTAGGGATTTCGAGTTAACAATTATTTTGCTGTCACGAATTGTTAAATCTAATGCTTTTCTATTTGATATTATGTTTTTTTTTTTTTTTTTTTTTTTTTTTTTTTTTTTTTTTTGTCTCCTCAAGTTTAAACCACACCAACTCTGTATTTTCATCATATTTATAATTTTTCTTCTATACTTTCTTCTACATATTCTTTTATTTTCCTATTTTCTTTTCTTTTTCTATTTTCTTTTCTTCCTTTTATATATCTTCTTCTATCTTCTTTCTTCTATCTCCTACATACATACATACATACACACATCTTCCTAAAGCCTTTTCTACTGGACTATAAAAGATAAACAAACAACCTTTATACCGTGTTCTTTTCACGCATTGTCTGATCTGTGCACATCTATCTATCTTCTTCTATAATAATATAATCGAAAGTGTGTGTGTGTGTGTGTGTGTGTGTGTGTGTGTGTGTGTGTGTGTGTGTGTGTGTGTGTGTGTGTGTGTGTGTGTGTGTGTGGTGTGTGTGTGTGTGGTCTCCGCTCTGGGTGCCGCCCCCTGTGGCGGAATCCCCTCATATGGCACAGTTTTGGAATCGGGTCGACCAGGGGAAGGTTTTAAGCCCACTTATAAGATGATCCGATCACTTTTTTTTTTTTTTTTTTAGCAGCCTATTGGCGAGAATTGTGAAAAAAAGTTGGTTGCGGGAATTGAGGAAACCTTGATGTAGGGTGATGGGTGAGTGAATGGGTGGGGTGATGGGTAATGGGTGTGGGGTGATGGGTGAGTGAATGGGTGGGGGTGATGGGTTGGGGGTGATGGGTGATGGGTGAGGGAATAGGTGGGGGGTGATGGGTAATGGGTGAGTGAATGCATGTGTGGTGATGGTTAATGGGTGAGTGAATGGGTGGGGAGTGATGGGTAATGGGTGAGTGAATGGGTGGGGGGTGATGGGTAATGGGTGAGTGAATGGATTGGGGGTGATGTGAATGGGTTGGCGTTAATATACATTTCTACATCCATGATTTCATGAAAGTTAGAAGGGACTATCTGGAGAGTCTGTGTTTGGTGGGCCTTCGGCCCACCAAACGCAGGTGGTGGGCCAAGGGCCCACCAATAGCCCTCCGCAGGAGCTACCCAAAAAGTCCGCCCGGAGGGCGGCTTTGCGGCTAGTAATAATATAAGCGAAAGTGTGTGTGTGTGTGTGTGTGTGTGTGTGTGTGTGTGTGTGTGTGTGTGTGTGTGTGTGTGTGTGTGTGTGTGTGTGTGTGTGTGTGTGTGTGTGTGTGTGTGTGTGTCTGTCTGTCTGTCTGTCTGTCTGTCCGCTCTGGGTGCCGCCCCCTGTTGCGGAATCCCCTCATATGGCACAGTTTTGGAATCGGGTCGACCAGGGGAAGGTTTTAAGCCCACTTATAAGATGATCCGATAATTTTTTTTTAGCAGCCTATTAGCGATAATTGTGAAAAAAAGTGGGTTGCGAGAATTGAGGAAACCTTGATGTAGGGTGATGGGTAATGGGTGAGTGAATGGGTGGGGTGATGGGTGAGTGAATGGGTGGGGGTGATGGAATAGGTGGGGGGTGATGGGTAATGGGCGAGTGAATGCGTGTGTGGTGATGGTTAATGGGTGAGTGAATGGGTGGGGGGTGATGGGTAATGGGTGAGTGAATGGGTGGGGGGTGATGGGTGAGTGAATGGGTGGGGGGTGATGGGTAATGGGTGAGTGAATGGGTGGGGGTGATGGGTAATGGGTGAGTGAATGGGTGGGGGGTGATGGGTAATGGGTGAGTGAATGGATTGGGGATGATGTGAATGGGTTGGCGTTAATATACATTTCTACATCCATGATTTCATGAAAGTTAGAAGGGGCTATCTGGAGAGTCTGTGTTTGGTGGGCCGAAGGCCCACAAAACGCAGGTGGTGGGCCGAAGGCCCACCAATAGCCCTCCGCAGGAGCTAGTCAAGAAGTCCGCCCGGAGGGCGGCTTTGCGGCTAGTACGTAATAAGTTCAAAGTTAATCATCACTATATATTCCGACCAGTCTAGACCAGGTATTTTTACAAGCAAATATACGATTAATTCTTGTAAAATATTATGTATACAGATGTGTCAATCAAGTGTCAGGTGCTCTCTCTCTCTGTCTCTCTCTCTCTCTCTCTCTCCTAAAACACTACAAATAACACATATTACCACAACATATTCACGTTCATCATCATCACTATCATAATCACCATCATCACCACAACATATTCACGTTCATCATCATCACTATCATAATCACCATCATTATCACAAGCTTTCATCCACCATCACCACTCTGCTACTCCCCCGTCTTCCTCTGGTGCTCTCGTATCTCCTCTCCCTTCCTCCTCTCCTCCTTCCTCCTCTCCTCCTTCCTCCTCCTCTCCCCTTTCTACTGACTGAGATTAACACTAGAATGATCACACGATGGATTAAACACACGTAATCGAAGATACTGACATCCCACACTCAATACAGAGAGAGAGAGAGAGAGAGAGAGAGAGAGAGAGAGAGAGAGAGAGAGAGAGAGAGAGAGAGAGAGAGAGAGAGAGAGAGAGAGAGAGAGAGAGAGAGAGAGAGAGAGAGAGAGAGAGAGAGAGAGAGAGAGAGAGAGAGAGAGGAGGGAAAATTAAAATAGATGTAAATGAATGGTAATGGTAACTAATGGTAACTAAATGGTAACTAATCCAATGGTTAGCTTTAGACGTCGATACATGAATCATAAATTGTTTTTGTATAATGTGACAAACTTTCATCAGTAAAAGAACACAGTAAATTTCCAAAAAACTTCTGGTATCATTGTCGACATTAATAATTATCTGGCTGAATATATAAAAAAGGCTTAATTAGTTATATGTGAAGGTGTGTGTGAGAGAGAGAGAGAGAGAGAGAGAGAGAGAGAGAGAGAGAGAGAGAGAGAGAGAGAGAGAGAGAGAGAGATCTACCTTTAATAATAGTTTATTTGTATAATTTAATATATGTTAATCTTTTATATCTTTGTATTTCTATATAGACATATCTGTATATATCCAAGTTACAATGCATCATTACCTGTCCCAAATGACTTTTACGTACAATTATGATACACTACAATCGAATTATATAACTTCTTAAATACGTAATTACCGTCTTAATATATATATTTTTTTACAAATGTACATTAATAACATGAAATTAGAACCTATTACCCTAAGAGACTATAGATGGATAAAATAAATGAAGCAACAACGTAAGTTAATCACATAAATAAACATGATTAATACATGTAATAAACAAGAAACAACGGTGCACGAAACACTAGAACCATGCAAATGCCACCGAGCCCTCGCCGCCAGAAAATAAGAAGAAAAAGAAAAGTGTATTATCGCGACTTATCCCCGAGAGAAAACATTACGTGGGTTTTACTTCCCCGCAACAGTGGCGGTGATGATTGTGTCCTTGACCTTCTATCAGTCAATACAAAAGTTCATTGACTTGGGGGGAGGAGGAGGAGGAGGAGGAAGAGGAGGAAGGGGAGGAGAAAGGGGAGGAGGAGGAGGAGGAGGATGGATAGAGGAAGGGAGGAGAAGGAGAGAGGAAGGAGGAGGAAAGGGGAGGAGGAGGAGGAGGAGGAGGAAGAGGAAGGGAGGAGGAGGATGGATAGAGGAAGGGAGGAGGAGGATGGATAGAGGAAGGGAGGAGAAGGAGAGAGGAAGGAGGAGGAGAAAGGGGAGGAGGATGGATAGAGGAAGGGAGGAGAAGGAGAGAGGAAGGAGGAGGAGAAAGGGGAGGAGGAGGATGGATAGAGGAAGGGAGGAGGATAGAGGAAGGAGGAGGAGGAAGATGGATAGAGGAAGGAAGGAGGAGGAGGAAGATGGATAGAGGAAGGAAGGAGGAGGATAGAGGAAGAGGAGGAGGAGGAGGAGGAGGAGGAGGGGGGAGCGGAGTAATAAGAGCGGCATGCACCCTTGCGAGGCCAAATATAATCTACTAGCCGCAAAGCCGCCCTCCGGGCGGACTTTTTGGCTAGCTGCTGCGGAGGGCTATTGGTGGGCCTTCGGCCCACCACCTTTGTTTGGTGGGCCTTCGGCCCACCAAACATGGACTCTCCAGATAGCCCCTTCTAACTTTCCTGAAATCATGGATGTAGAAATGTATGTATTCCCCCCACCCATTCACTCACCCATTACCCATCACCCCCCACCCATTCACTCACCCATTACCCATCACCCCCACCCATTCATTCACCCATTACCCATCACCACACAGTGTCGTATGTATGTATGCATGTGCTGTATCTATGTGTATCGTATGTATGTATGCATGTGCTGTATCTGTGTATCGTATGTATGTATGTGCTGTATCGTATGCATGCATGTGCTGTATCGTATGCATGCATGTGCTGTATCGTATGTATGCATGTGCTGTATCGTATGTATGCATGTGCTGTATCGTATGTATGCATGTGCTGTATCGTATGTATGTATGTGCTGTATCGTATGTATGTATGTGCTGTATCGTATGTATGCATGTGCTGTATCGTATGTATGTATGTGCTGTATCGTATGTATGTATGTGCTGTATCGTATGTATGCATGTGCTGTATCGTATGTATGTATGTGCTGTATCGTATGTATGTATGTGCTGTATCGTATGTATGCATGTGCTGTATCGTATGTATGTATGTGCTGTATCGTATGTATGCATGTGCTGTATCGTATGTATGTATGTGCTGTATCGTATGTATGTATGTGCTGTATCGTATGTATGCATGTGCTGTATCGTAGTATGATGGCTGTATCGTATGTATTATGTGCTGTATCGTATGTATGTATGTGCTGTATCGTATGTATGTATGTGCTGTATCGTATGTATGCATGTGCTGTATCGTATGTATGTACGTGCTGTATCGTATGTATGTACGTGCTGTATCGTATGTATGTATGTGCTGTATCGTATGTATGTATGTGCTGTATCTGTGTATCGTATGTACGTTGTGCTGTATCTATGTGTATCTTATGTATGTACGTATGTGCTGTATCTATGTGTATCTTATGTATGTACGTATGTGCTGTATCTGTGTATCGTATGTATGTACGTATGTGCTGTATCTATGTGCTGTATCTGTGTATCGTATATATGTGCTGTATCTGTGTATCGTATGTATGTGCTGTATCTGTGTATCGTATGTATGTGCTGTATCTGTGTATCGTATGTATGTGCTGTATCTGTGTATCGTATATATGTGCTGTATCTGTATCGTATGCATGTGCTGTATCTGTGTATCGTATGTATGTGCTGTATCTGTGTATCGTATGTGCTGTATCTGTGTATCGTATGTATGTATGTGCTGTATCTATGCGTTTCGTATGTATGCATGTACTGTATGTATGTATTATCTATGTATCTGACACATTAACATTCATCTTAAGTGCCTCCCTATTCGCACTAGATCAATTATTACCGTACGCCTAAACTACCTTCCTTACTTCCTTTGACCAATGTTAATATAAATACCAGTGATTTGTATCCACTCTATACATATGAGTGCACATATTTGCCTTATTCTATCATCACCACACAAACACCAGTCACCACCACCTATGTACGGTACTTCTCTCATCGCTAACACCCTCACCACTTTGCATCATCACCACTATCACAGCCATCATCACCTCTGTACTTCCCTCATCACCAACACACTCACTGCCTCATTCGATCACCACCACCACACAATCACCACGCAGTCACCACCTCTGTACTTCTCTTATCACTAACGCTCTCACCATTTTTGTTCGTGCGATCACCATAACCAAATCATATGTACTTCATCATCACCATACAATCACCACTTATACTTCCCTCACCACCACAACAATCACCACACAGTCACCACCACCACCTGTGGACTTAATCACTAACGCTCTCACCACTTCATTAGACCACAATAACCACAGTCACCACCTATATACTTCCCTCACCACCACCACCAATCACCACCACCATGGCCATAATCTCACCCTACCCATTACCTTACCCTCTTCCCCCCCATACAATACCACACCCGTCCCATACACTACTTACCGTGCCCCAGTTGTGGTGGCCGCTGGTGTAAAATTTCGCGCCCACTACTGACGGAGGGACGACGACGGAGGAACAACAGAGGGACGACAGAGGAGCGACAGTCACAGGGACAGTCACCGTTCTTCCACTACTGACTGCTCTTGTTAACTCCTTCCCTCTACCCTTTCCTCTTCCACCCCTCCCCCTACACCTCCTCCACCTCTGCCCCCCCCCCCGCTTTTCTCCTCCCCCGCCCCCCGCCCCCCCCCAATGCTTGTTTCCTACTTTCCACCTCCTCCTACCCTCTCTCCCCATCCTTCTCCACCCCCCCCCAATCCCTCCTTCCCTCCTCCACCTCCTCTTCCACCCCTCTCCCGATCCTCCTCCACATGCCTCAATGCCTCCTTCCCTCCTTCCATCCCTCTTCCACCCCTCTCCACATCCTCCTCCACATGCCCCAATGCCTCCTTCCTTCCCTCCTCCACCTCCTCTCCCCCTCTCCCCATCCTCATCCACAGTCTACACACCCTCAATACCTCGTTGCCTATTAGTTAAGTATTATAAAGCATATTAACTCACAATCTTCACTATAAAAGGGAATAACGCTTGATGACTAAATGTATTAATAAGTAAATAACTGGTGATCATGTTACTATAATGCACATCATGTCCATATACACCACCTTAACTACCGTGATGTTTTTTCTTTGCCAAGTGACAGGTATGGGAGAGAGGGGGGAAGACTGCTCTCTCTCTCTCTCTCTCTCTCTCTCTCTCTCTCTCTCTCTCTCTCTCTCTCTCTCTCTCTCTCTCTCTCTCTCTCTCTCTCTCTCTCTCTCTCTCTCTCTCTCTCTCTCTCTCTCTCTCTCTCTCTCTCTCTCTCTCTCTCTCTCTCTCTCTCTCTCTCTCTCTCTCCTCTCCCCTCTCTCTCCTCTCTCTCTCTCTCTCTCTCTCTCTCTCTCTCTCTCTCTCTCTCTCTCTCTCTCCTCTCTCTCTCTTCTCTCTCTCTCTCTCCCCTCTCTCTCTCTCCTCTCTCTCTCTCTCTCTCTCTCTCTCTCTTCTCTCTCTCTCTCTCTCTCTCTCTCTCTCTCTCTCAAACACCTAACAACCGCTGTTTGTTAGACGATTATTGACACGCGGCAAAATCCACCTTAACACATAGACACACAGACACACACACACACTGGAGATGGTGCTCGTTTAAGACATCACAAATTATGCTTATAGTAGAGTCATTTTCTTGGAGTCCACGACCATTTACTTCCCACCTTTTTTTCTCGATGGATTTGATAACCTGGAACCATTTTAAAGAAAAATTCGCTCCTATGCCCCTCTGGGAAATGACGGCTAACTTTTCTAGAGCCCAATATTGAAAATCGCCGCAGCCGACATCTTGAAAAACATAAAATGTTATATCTCTGGCATCAGATGAGTTAGAAAGACGAATGAGATGTAATTTTTTACTAATTCTGACATTGCAAAGCCACTGACATGGTTATTAGAGAGTTTAGGTATCATTTTGACCTCTAAATCCAGGATGGCCACTGCCCGCCATCCTGAAAAACATGAAATGTAATATCTTCGGCACAAGATAAGCTAGATGGATATGTGAGGTGTTGTTTTCCACTTATTTTAGCATGACACTACTTCATTTTAAACTGCATACTAACTGTATATACTAATCTGCCACTTCACTATCACTACATGATTCACTGTATGAGCCACTATCAGAATCACTGTCCTCACTCTCGCTGCTATCATCACTGATGTTCTCTGTCTGCGGATTTGCAGGTAGTGGTACGGATCGGGGAAGTGGCGGCTTGGTGGAACGGACAGACAGATATAAGCCATTTACAAGATGCCACCCATGACCAATCGGTGATGGGTGATTTTAGAGCTGGTAATGCTTTTGCAAATATGCAAGATAGTTTGCACGCTCCAAGTGTGGATGGAGACTGTCCAAGTCAGGCACAAGTCGGATAGTGCTTTTTTTCTTCTGAGCTCTCCACTTCGCTGCCCTTGCATCTCCAATGGTCTTGCTTTTGGTATCACCATAGACATATCGAATGACAAACCGCTCCAAATCACTGATGACCACCTGTTGTGTGACTGGGAGCTGTGTACCACATGCTGCTAGCAGGGCATGTGCCTCTTTAGACTTCTCTAGACGATCTGCGATGAGTTTCTTGCTTGTTCCATAGAAGCCAGAGTTGTGGTCACACCCAGTGAGAACATGAAGTGGTATGATGGATGCAGCCATTGCCTCACTGCACAAACATCGGGCATCAATAAGCTGACGCTTGCGTTTCACACACAGGATCCCTGGTGTCGTCTGAGCAACATATGCCGCTTGCACGTAGTTGTCTGTGTCCTCTGTATTTAGAATGACAGGTGCTGTGTATCCGTCTGACCGGAGCACACTGTATATTGTGAGCATGGCCGTATCTGCCTCTGCATGGGAGCATGTGAACTCTGGCACAAGCTTGCCTGTAGTGAGGTTCAGGTTCTTTGCAGTGCTGCCCACTACACAGTAGATGATGTCGGTGCTAGTTGTCGCTGCTGTTCTCTGAAATTCCGTTTGAAGAAATGCTTGAAGCCGGATTTTGTTCTCGGGTTTACCCAGGAGAGCATGGAAAACTTTACTAGAAGGAAATTCATCTTCTATCTTCATGAAGACATTGCTGATTGGCAGTTTTTTTTGGCGCAGTATTCTCTCACTGTCCTTGATCGTGTAATTCTGATCATATGAATCATTGACGCAAATGATGCAGTCAGCATGCTTGTGTCTTGTTAGAACAAAGTGCACCAACTTCTCTGCATAGTCTCCCCAGGTATACTTGGTTCTGTCTCCCTTCTCTCTATCTTCAATGGTAGGAGTTGATAGGCGCCAGATGAGGCCCATATCAATAATTATATAATATAATAGGCGTGTATACATCAGGCTCTTGAATGACAGTCATAGTTAGTTTTTGTTGAAGCTTGCTTTTCTGTGATTTACGGATTGTTCCATTGAAATTGAAGATGGAAAGGCACTCGGCTGTAACACGATGCTGAAGGACTTCTTCAAGTTTCAGAACACCACTCGTTTCGACCAGTCCAAGAACAGAGGCCCAAGGCTTTACGCTCCATTTCCTCAGTCTTTCCCTTCAGGTTGTCTCCATCTGCTTTCTTCAATTCCTGAGTTGAAAAGTTCTTGCGCTTGCTACGAGGAAAATGTAGTCCATGTAGCAAAACAGAGAGATTTATTTCAAATGCAGTGCGTTTTCCAGTGATGTAGCTTGTGAGGATAGATGCAATCGACCGGACGGGTGGACTGTCATCAATTGCAGACTTATTTGGGTTTTTCAACCATGTGATCAGCTACAGCAGGAGCTCATTAGGGTCTTCTTCTTTCTCCAACTCGTGTATGTATGGGGGCCAGGGAATAGCCTTTGTCCTGATGACTTGCTCTTTGAGTCGTTCCGCAACATTCATCACCAACTGATCATTGCTAACACCCAATGAAGATATTGCTGCCTCAATGTATGTACCTGCTGATGTTGTATCATATACCAGTTCACTCACATTCTTTTGAATACGTTCATGAAATCCGATGTCTCCGCCAAATTCATTGATGAGAATTTTCTTTAAATAGCTGGACTTTACTGCTGAGTTATGTCCGTGATTTGAGATAATGCGTTTCATTCGTTGAAGATAATCTTCATCGTTGAGATAATGCATGGTTTTTTTTTCTTGTTTTTTTTATTTACTAAAACCACATGACATGGAGTTCTTTCAGTGATTTGAAGAATAATATGACAAAATACACCACGGTTTAAGTTAAATGATGTGAGGCTGAGTGAGGACTGACCTGCAGTTGCGACGCCTGCGTCAGTAGGACCCGCAGCAGACACAGCGCCCGCACGGCCACGAGGCGCATCTCGATCACAGGCAGCAGGAAGCACCGCGTGGGCGTGGCGACGGCTGACAACACACTCACCGCCACACGCTTACTCAAACACTGGGAACTAAAACAATAGCGACCTGTTCACGGTTCGCGGGTGATCAATTCGCCATTATAATGATACGTTACACTAATGGTAGGTATAGTACACCTACATATTGAGGCACGAGCTGGTCACCCTCATCCTAATTGTTAGTTTTATCTCCACATGATTATCTTAGTGATGAGAAAAACTAATTCGATTAAAACATTTCTCTCATCAGTGTATGACGTAACAGCAGGTCACCGGTGCTTCCGCCAGGCCGAGGCAAAACATCACCGCCTGGGAAACACGGCGTCATTTCAGCATCCACAGCACATCCGGAAAGCACACACCATAGGAATCCCTTCATGAAGCCACGTGAGCACCGATGGCCACTGTCTTCACTATTTACAAATCATACACGTTTATAATTGGATATATTTAACGAGTCGTGTTATCAAGAATATTCTCATTAGCAACGACAGGCGGGAGTAAAAGTATTAGCTTTGTTGTCACGTTGAGTTAGGGTTAGGGAGGAAGTTGGTGGCTTTGTTTCGTCATCACCTAAATCCGGCTGACCTATTATTGCCTGATGTGCGTGTGTGTGTGTGTGTGTGTGAGACTGTGTGTGTGTGTGTGTGTGTGTGTGTGTGTGTGTGTGTGTGTGTGTGTGTGTGTGTGTATGTAGTGGCGTACCGAGGGGGGGGGGCATGCGGACACGTCCCCCTCCCCTTTCGCAAAGAATAATTAATAATAAATAGATATATTTACTAAACGAAAATAATAGGAAAATGAATATTAGTGTTACGGTTACGAATATGTGTGAGTGTGTGTGTGTGTGTGTGTGTGTGTGTGTGTGTGTGTGTGTGTGTGTGTGTGTGTGTGTGTGTGTGTGTGTGTGTGTGTGTGTGTGTGGTGTATTTGTGTGGTGTGTGTATCAATGCATATGTATAAAAAAATAATAAAATTAGCCTAACCCGAATTCCCAAGTATATATATATATATATATATATATATATATATATATATATATATATATATATATATATATATATATATATATATATAATATATATATATATATATATATATATATATATATATATATATATATATATATATATATATATATATATATTGCCCCCCTCTTTTTTAATTTTCTGGGTACGCCACTGTGTGTATTTTTTTTCTTCTCCAGTATGTACAGTGCCTAACCTGGATACCATTCTCCATCGCCAACTCGCACCCCCTTGTGGGGCATGTTGCTATAGCTTTTTACGCTATCGTGATACGGTTCATAGCACCGTCATGGCGCTATCGTGATAAATATTTCATCCTATTTATCATGACGATAAAATGACCGTTAATATTCCATGCGTAGACTTAGTCTTACAGCTATCATGACTTCATCTTGACCATCTTACGACCGTCATGACACATACTTGCAGGCAGAGTGACATTGTTGTGAGGCTATCGTAGTCGGCGTTAATCGTGGTCAAATTTCACGATAGCGCCAATAATTTAATTAGTGGCGCTTTCGTGGTTCGATTAAGCCTTAAGGAATGTGTGAAGGGGGCTTAACCGACTCACCCGACAAATGGGGCTTTGATTGTCGCGGTCATTCGTGAAGGTGGGGCAGAGGCTGCAGAAAATCGGGAAGCTCCCAAATTTTTGTACGCAACGTCTCAATCAATCAATCATTGGGGGCATACGCCGAGGGGCGCGTCGCCTCGCCCACCCTACGACGCCACTCCCGGGAGACACCACGCGCGAGTCCCTATGCAGACTCCTTTCCCATACCAAGCAGCTCTCGACAAGAAAGTAGAAATTAAGTACCCAACGTAGCGCTATCGTAAGTCTAACGTGACGCTGTCGTGATCTTTGTAGCAGCTTCGTGACGTTATCGTGATTGTCGTATGTCTATCGTGACGAGGTGTCACGATAAAATCCGTTACGCCCGCCTTCATCCCTACCACCACAACCCACCCCCTTCTCCATCACCATCACCCACTCCCGTTTCCCCCCCCATCCCCACCACCACCACCATCCCCTTCTCTATCACCATCACCCACTCCCACATCCCCACCACCCCATTCTCTATCACCATCACCCACCCCCACATCCCCACCACCCCATTCTCCATCACCAACACACGTACACGGGGCATGTTGGCTTAGCTCTTGATGCTACCGTGATACGTCCATGGCACCGTCATGGCATTATCGTGGTTATCCTGGCTTTATCGTGACGACAAACGACAGATATGTTTTCCAAATCTTGCCATTCGTGACTTAGTCTTACAGCTATCATTGACTTCATCGTGACCATCTTACGACCGTCATGACACATACTTACAAGCATCGTGACATTGTTGTGAAGCTATCGTGGTCGGTGTTTATCGTGGTCAAATTTCACGATAGCGCCAATAATCAAATAAGTGGCACTATCGTGGTTCGATTATGGAATGCGTGACAGCGGCCTTAAATGCAAATGTCATGGTATATACACACTTTTGCTATGTGGAAGCATTTACATAAATCTTTTATTTCATACTCATGCAACCTTAATTGCTTACATTCCATACAATTTTCATTATTTACTTTCTTTTATTTGATGAGCTTCCTGCAGTTAAGAAATCTCAAAGAATTACTTTGGCCTGAACAGCCATTGATTCAATAGAGCATTCGTTGGTGCCTCGTCTGATTTTGAAGTAGCCTTGTTCACTGCCCCATTTCTTGCCCCACGAGTTTTTGACAATCCAGTACTTCTCTCCTGTGTTGTCGTCCACACCGTACCCCACCACCAGCACCGAGTGAGAGACAGGCTGAAAATGGAAAGATATATAGTTTTAAAAAATAGATAAAAATTCGAGAAGTAGGTCATGGGGTCACTAGACCAGAGTGCCAGTGCCCACTATACACTTTCAAGGCTTTCCTATATCCCACAACAACGTCACTGGATATATCAGTAGTACACAGAGTGCTGTAATTCACCATGGACGCACCTCTAAGGGATTGAATTTATTTGTATGTCCAGTGTGGCTATAGATGCCATGTGTGTAGTCATGAAAGTCGTCGTACACCATATACGCGGCGGTTATTGGGCCTGTCGCTACCAGGGCCTCCAGCATCACCTCTTCATTGCAAGCCCCAAAGTAGCCGCCAACGTACTGATACTCACTAACATAGGTGCGTGGGCAAGACGAGCTAGTATTACAATAGCCGTTCTGAAAATATAGCAAGCATTTCATGAGTAATCCTCAACTTACTGCATAAGTGACATAAATGCAATGATAAAGCAAACTTTGTAATGACAACAAATGAGAACCACAAACTGAAGTGATTAACTGAATTGGTAACTTTTCATTGAAAAGTTACCAATAATTGATTTTATTTTATATATTGCAGACCTGTAATGAATAGCCATTAATACTCTTAATACTCAATTAATGATAATATCATACATATCAATACTTAGTCCTCATTTAGGTTCCAGCCCTAGAGTAAGTGCCATAGGTATGAGGAATTTACTTCTGCAGAATAAGTGTTGCACTCCTCAGCCACGACTCCTTGGTCCCAAGCGTAACGTCCGCCAATCAAGTAATCAATGCCCCCATCGCAGCCCCATGCAAGCTCAGAGCAAGACACCACATCCTGAGGAGGCAGGAACAAAACGGGGTATACACGTGGGGATGAAAACAGAGCTGCACTTCCTGATACAGTAAAACCTCTTTCAACCGGCATTCTGGCCTGCGGCACACTGAAAACCCAGCCACAAGTCTGGTCACCCAAAAAAAAAATATATATCTATAGAATAATACTAAATACAAATTGGGGGATAGAAGAAAAAGAGGGGATATGATTGAGGGCTACACAATTTTGAATGGCATGGTAAACGTAGAGGCACAAGACTCTTCCAAGATATCCACCACTAACCGAAGAGGACACTCACATCCCCTGTTTAAGGAAAGGTGCAACAAAATACAAACAAAGAACACTTGTATACACCGGGTAATCAACCCTGGAACATTATTCCTGAATAGGTTGTGAGTGCTTCCTCGTTAAGCACATTAAAAAAAAGATATGACCACCACATACAACGGATAGAAATAGAGGCGGGCAATAGGATCTGGATAGATCAGTAGTGAACCCGCGGAATTTATTGGTAAGTCTTATGCGGGGTTCAGACTACACGTATTTGCTACGTGCGTCTTGTCAACGTGACGTCATCGTGACGTCACCGTGACGTCACTTCCTGCTTGTGTGACCTTGAAAGACGTGCGTCTGGAGGCTCTAGATTCGGAGCGTCCAATTTTTTTGGCGGGCTGCGTGAGCGGTGGTGCCACAATTTATAGAACATTATACGTAACTAAGTTTTGCAATATAAAAATAATGCTGTTTCCAAGGTCTGATTTAAAATATATTTATTATCAGTAATATATTTATTATTGGAAGACAATATTAGTAATGGAAGACATACATGATGTCAAAATATTGTGCCCCGCTGCTTGAAGGCTGAACAGCGCCACCGCTGCTTGAATGTAAGCTCCACCAACACCACTACCTATATGGTGTATTTTCCTGCGTTATTTCTCGTGTTCTCTAGTTCTAACCCTCTCACGTGTCCCTCTAGTAGCTACTATATACCATCCTTCCTACAGCATCACGCTACGCCACCAACAACCTCTACAGGCCGTGCAATAGGTAGTAATTATTAGTGACTTGAAAAATAGCGCCATGACTGCGATATGTGGCAACACCTGTGGACCCCGCTATACAAAATCCACTTGTAACCTTTGCAATAGCGCTGTTGTCAGGGATTATAGCGCTATATAGGTAGGGCAGGGAGTGAAGGGGGATATAGTGAAGGGAGTAATATGTGTGTCATGGGGTACAAAAGGGAGGAAGTAAGGAAAGCAAGGCGGTTTTATACTGCAATTTTTTCTGATAAGAGCGAGCGGGAGTGACCAGTGAGACGAGGTAACATCATCGTGACGTCACGGTGACGTCACGATAACAAGACGCACGTAGCAAATACGTGTAGTCTGAACCGGGCCTTAATGATAAGCCTTTTCCGAGCGCGAGCAATTTGAAATGATCACGCGCCGCGGGTATTTCGATCTCATTTATTATACGATATGTACATTTCAAAGTATACAATATATATTGTCTACATGTAACATATTTTGTGTTTATATGACATTGTCTTGTGTGCTTGTCTTTAATTAGAGAGAACTGCAACTCCGAAATGCCAGTGGTCGCTGGTAGTTTTAACTCACAATTTGGTGAAAAGTTGGTCAACTTGAAAGAAAAATATGGGCTTATTCCACTGTACTTAAAACACACAAGTATAATATTAAGAACGATTTTCTTCTATATGTATATTGTATAGAAGCCTGATTCTGTAAAACATTGTATATAACCAAATAACCAAGTAGGTTATAGTTGAGGAGGCGAGGTAAATGCTACTCTATGATATTATATAGTCAATAACGAATGTTTAGAAGTTATCTATACCTAGGCAGTCATATTTTCCTGTTATTATTGTGTATCAATCAGATAGAAAGCCTAGAAGTGCAATGAGTCGACGCGTGAAGTGGCAATGTTTTGATTCAATCTCCCCGCCACAATCTCCCCGCCCACCACTCCCCGCCGCGGCACGTCGCCTCCACAATTATAACCTACATTGTCGCAGCAACAAGCCGATTTCGGCATTCTTTATTCTTCGTTTTTCCAAGGCATTGCTTATTGTATTTTGACAAGCGTTTGCCAGACGCAGCAGTACTGTCTTAGAAAACAGTGTGAACATCGCCCAAATTTTACATGCCACAATATACATGTAAAAAATCTATTAAGCTTTGCTACTCGAGGCGAGTAATTTGCATTAAATTGCTATTATAGAGCCTTCCATCGTAATGCATGTCATCCATATAATTAGTAGAACAACAGAAGAACTATATTTTTTGGTATTCAGATGCGGTGCATCAATATTTATCGCGAAATTAATTTATGAAAAATATTAGTCGCGGAGCCAAAACACAGTAGACCAACCTTTGAGTTAAAACTGCCAGCGACCACTGGCATTTCTCGAGTTGCAGTTCTCTCTAATTGTTTTCAGTTAACGCTCAGTTAATCGGAAAAAAATAACCAGCATCTCGAATGTCCTACGTTTGCCGGTTGATAAAGCTTTTACTGAATCTTGTTTTCAGTGCCTTGGATTTCTGATAAAATCAGGTTTGTTTATGGAGTTCTCTTTTGTTTCATCTACATTCTATATTACTTGACCTGCGTGGGTAGATAAGGAAACTGACAAGCGTCAAATAATAGAAACAATTGAGAAAATTTGGAGACAGTACTCGTATATGGTGCGTGATATATCAGCATTTTTCTTTACTTCTGGAGCAAAACTTTATATCCTCCTCCTCCTTCGCTTCTTCTTTCTAACCTGTGGAGAGAAGATATCCTGCCGCTGGTTCTGGGTCGCAATCCTCACTTGGGATTCCAGCATGCCCATGGAGGAGAAGACATAACAGGACCTGCAGTTTCCCTGATCACGCACGGGAGACACGTAGTTTACGCCTTTCATGTCACGCCAGTCGAGGCTTTCTGGAAGGAGAGAGATGCGAGCCTTCTGCTGGGCTGTGGCAGGAGCAGGGACGGGGCGTGGCTGTAGATGGGACCAAACACTGCCTCTGCGACGCTGTACCTCCTCCACAGTGAACCTGGGCCACAGTGGAAAAAGATGAACATAAGGTGGAAGAGGGTGTGACCTGAACAGAATAGCACAGATAAAAGAGTAAATGAACACTTTACCTTTACATTAAAACTTTATTCTGCTTTAATGTATACCTCTCTCTCTCTCTCTTTTTTGTTCTTACTTTTCCAACTCAGGATACACTTTAGCACGCCATGAACTCTGCATCGAGTTGATTTTCTCCACGAGGGATGGATCGTTCTTGAAGGGCCGCGTTAAGGCCTCCCGTGGCGGGTGTTTTGTCGTACGTGGAGGTACCTAGAAATAAAAAGCCAACTTTCTAGTTTTCCTTCATAATGCATGAAACATAAAGAAAAAAACTCAGGAGGCAAAAAAAAAGACGGCAAGTGATAGACAAGTCACACTTAGCTGTTTGTTTTAGCTTCTACATAAGTTATCCATCTTTTATATCATGATTATTCAGTTATCAAAGTCGTGAACCTCCCTTGCTGACCCTTCACGCTGACGGCCTTGTGACAGTTAGACAATGGTTCTTCACCTGGGTTCGACCGAACCCCAGGGGTTCGGTGAGCCAATCTCAGGGGCTCGGCGCCTATATGAAAAGGTTAAGAACCACTGGGTAGGCCGGTTTTGAACGAATGTCGTACCTCAACGTAAAAGAGTCAAATAGGGAAGTTCACGTCTTTGAATGACGAACCACACAAACTTGGGCTTTTATGCATAATGTGTGGGTATGTGTGTTTCGGTATATAGTAACCCTGTATATAACTACTACATTATTCTGCTTACTGGAGTGGTCTTGGCGGCGGAGAAGCAGGACCAGTTCCTCACGGTCTTGTCGCGGGACCAGCCATTAAAAGTTCGGTCACAGTAAGAGGTGGTGGATGTGTTCGACGACTCATGATACGAAAAGGCAAAGTATGACCTGTGATTGATGTTAACCTGAGGAGAATTCAACACCGTGATTAGGACTTTTTTGTATAAAATCATTTACTCATTTTCCTCTGTGATTTCTCGACATTTATATAATAGGAGTAATGAGGCAGCATAGTGCATAGAATGGCCCTCTGTCTCAAGTCAACGCTGCATAAAAAAACACAAATCCAGTAGAAATACCACCAATGAAATAGCATACAACCTCAAAGCCTTCGTTGTATATCATGGTCCAGTTGCCTGCGTTTCCCATTTCGTCGGTGGCGATATCGGGAAAGGTGAGCGTAAAGTTCTTGACGTGCACAACTGGCCCGAGCGTGTCACAACCAATGGCTGTGTCCCCTGAACGCTCTGTCTCGGAGTAAGTCCAAGTACCACTGACATCTTCATACAGACAGTAGCTGTAGCCGTTGATCCGTGCTGACAGCCTGCCGATGACGCTGGCCAATAGTAACAAACCAAGGATCTGGGGAAACGTTATTATGTCCTAAATATTTTATCACAAATTATTTTTTTTTTCTCTCTCTCTCTCTCTCTCTCTCTCTCTCTCTCTCTCTCTCTCTCTCTCTCTCTCTCTCTCTCTCTCTCTCTCTCTCTCTCTCTCTCTCTCTCTCTCTCTCTCTCTCTCTCTCTCTCTCTCTCTCTCTCTCTCTCTCTCTCTCTCTCTCTCTCTCTCTCTCTAATTCTGCATGTCTGTATGAAGTAAGTAAATGTCAGTGGCAATCTTTGGTGTGAAATAAATAGGCCAACGTCTATAATTTAGGTAGACAGATTAATGGATGCAGGGCTGGCCTCGTAAGTTAGGCAATATAGAAAGTATGTAGGCTACTTGTACCACCGTAGATCCTTGAAATGATATTATAAACAGATACATGTAAAAAAATAAAAGGCAAAGTCCTAGGAATCAATGTATTGAGGCTAAAAATCGAGCTAACAGGGTGTTAGGATTCATTACCAGGAGTGTTAAAAGTAGAAGTGCTGAGGTTATTCTAAAGCTTTATTTGGCACTAGTCAGACCTCACCTAGACTATGACCTATAGACAACCTCCGTATTATAGTATGGATATAGCCTTGTTAGAATCAGTCTAGAGAAGGATGACCAAAATGATTCATGGGATGCGTAACTTTAGTTATGAGAAGAGATTAAAGCTATTAGATTTACACTCACACGAGAGGCGTAGAGTAAGGGGCGATCTGATAGAAGTTTTTAAGTGGTTAAAGGGATACAATAAAGGCGATGTAGGAAAAGTTCTTACGGCTAGTAAGCAGGGTAGAACAAGAAGTAACGGATCCAAGCTGGAAAAGCGTAGATTTAAAAAGGAAATTGGGAGAAACTGGTTCACAAATAGGGTGGTGAATGATTGGAATGGACTCAGTCGTTAGGTGGTCAATGCGGAGTCTATTGGGGTCTTTAAAAGGAGTCTGGATAAATTCATGGATGGGGAAGAGAGGTGGATATAGGTAGAGTTAAGTAACAGGAACTACCTCGTGTAGGTCTCACGGCCTCTTGTAGCTTCCTTATTTTCTTATGTTCTCATGTTCAATAGTAAGCAAGAATTAAGGAAAGTATGGTGTCTCCTGCAATGTTAAGGGCGCCAACGAGGCTGAGGCCGGTGTGACCAGTGGCGTACCCAATACAATTGAAAAGGGAAAATTGGAAAGCCAATATATATTATATAATTATATATATATATATATATATATATATATATATATATATATATATATATATATATATATATATATTATATATATATATATATATATATACTGTTGAGTCGGACGTCTACTGAGCGACGCTGAAAAATGCAGGGTAGAAATTAGAATCATCAGCGTAGGAGTAGATAAGGCTTTGAAGTTAGATTTATATCATTAATGAATAATAGAAAGAGAGTGGGTGAAAGGTTAATAGGAAATACCACGTGTAGGTTTCGCGGCCTCTTGTAGCTTCCTTCTTTTCTTATGTTCTTACGTTCTTATGATAGAACAGAACCCTGAGGAACACCACTTTTGATAGAATTAGAAAGAAATTATAGAAAGATTAGAAGTTAGGGACTCGGAGGTATCTCTCCGTGAATCACTTAGTTCCTGTTGAGTTGGACGTCTTAATAAACGACGTTGAAAAATGCAGGGTAGAATCATCATCACAGGACTGGATAGGGGTTTGACTTAGACTTAGAAGATCATTAATGAATAATAGAAAGAGAGTGATAGGACATTACCCTGAGGAATACCACTATGGGCCACTACACTGAGTATTAAGATCCCGTTCCAAATGTCCATACATCTTGATTAGAAAGGCAACTCGCGGACAACTGGGTGCTAGCGCCCAATATTTGATGTTATTTTAACCACTGTAAGGTACTCGTAAGCAGAGCTGGGCACTAAATACATTGAATGTATTTAAATACTATATACTAAATATATGGGAGAAATGTATTTAAATACCAAATACTAAATATGTTTTACGAATGTATTTAAATACTAAATACATCAATTGTATTTAAATACATTTGTAAATTCATTTTAAATACACACAAATCTGGATTTCCTTAGGATTTCCTTAGATTTTGCGTTTCCTTAGAAATTTCCTACTCAGGACTAAATTTCCTTGAAATCCGGACATTTCCTTGCCAGTGGAAACCCTGGTTCACTGTAACATCAGAATAGCCAGATAGTTGGCGGGTTTATGGCCAAATTAACTGATAAAAAAGTATTTACATTTTTATATTATGAGTATTTGAATACAATGTATTTAAATACTCATAAAAGTATTTAAATACTTTATTTAAATACATGAAAACCAATGTATTTATAAATACAATTCTAAATACACAAATGTATTTAAATACGTATTTAAATACAAATGTATTTAAATACTGCCCAGCTCTGCTCATAAGTGTTCTTGTGTTAAATATCAGGTTTTCACTAATAAAACCAATGGTTATGATATACTCATGTCCATATCATGAACATATTGGTTTGAAGAAATAGAATTTGAATTTATGCTATACTTCTGCATGATCCGAGAGCCTCCAAGGAAGTATTACGTCAAAATGTTTGGGTGAATATTTTTTCCATTGATGCTGAAAGACTATAGATATTCGCACAAGGGTAGTATGATTTCTTATTCTATAAAACACATGATTAACCCCACGGCTAATTTTGCCATCCGACATTTTTTAAATAAACACGGCCCCCAGTGTTACCAGATCTACATATTAATATGTGGATCTACAGATATTAGGTCTAGTTTAAGATTTTAAGATTTTGCCTCTAAAATTGGCTAAATCTACAGATTGTTTCTCAGATATATACCCAAGTCTACTGATTTCAACAGGTATTTTGCCCGAGTCTCAGATTTATATATTATTTTTCTGGCAACACTGATGGTAACACATCTCGGGCCAGCTGCCACACGTACGAAGTATATACTCTGGTAAAGCAATCACATAGGCGAGAGCTGTTTAAATTTCCCCAGAAAAGCACACGTGAGGCGAAGGATCTACTGTTTCCTTCCGAGGCCTGGCAAGGTCTCCAGTGGCCAGACCTTCGGTGTTCTAGGAATTGGGCCTGGCCAGCCGCCAGCCACATGGTTTGTTTACAAACGTCCAATTGTCGTACATTTTTCTGGCAGCAAATATATTAATATGGTTATAGTTGTTCATTAATGGATTAATCAAAATTTCTACCGTGATATAATGCTATATTGATTATATGAGACGTTTACCGAATCTTGAATGGTATGTACGAGTTGATTTTATGGAGAAAATAATTACTATTGACGCATATATTTTTCATTTTCTATGCATCCTAGACACCAATGTTACATTTGTTAAATGAATTTGAATAATCTTTTGATTTGAAAAAACTATATAGAAGCATGTACAAAAATGTATCTATGAAGTCCACAAAATATGTATATTTGAGTGAGATTCACAGGCTCTAACGGGATCATGAAACTCAGTGTAGTGGCCTATTGATAGACTTAGGAGAAGAGCAATGACCGTCTACAGTAGCTGCAATAGAACGGTTAGAAAGGAAACTTGAGATGAAGGTGCAGAGAGAGATACAAACCGAATGAGGGTAGTTTGAAAATTAAAGATTTGTGACAGACTTTATCAAAAGCTTTCGATATGTCAAGGACAACAACAAAAGTTTCACCGAAACCCGTAAAGGAGGACGACCAAGATTCAGGTAGGAAAGCTAGAAGATCGCCAGTAGATCGCCCTTTTCGGACACCGTACTGACGATCAGATAGAAGATTGTGAGCAGATAGATGCTTAAGAATCTTCTTATTAAGTATAGATTCAAAAGCTTTAGAAAGACAGGAAGTCAAAGCTATAGGACGGTAATTTGAAGGATTAGAACCCCTTCTTAGGAACAGGTTGGATGTGAGTTAACTTCCAGCAAGAAGAAAAGGTGGAAGTAGATAGACAAAAACGGAAAAGTCTGACCAGGCAGGGTGCAAGCACAGAAGCACAGTTTTTTATAACAATATGAGGGACTCCGTCAGGACCGTAAGCCTTTCGAGGATCTAGGCCAGAAAGGGCAAAGAAAACATCATTACGAAGGATCTTAACAGCATAATAACAAGCATAATATAGTCAGAGGATGGAGGAGAAGGAGGAACAAGCCCTTCATCAACCAAAGTGGAATTTTCAACTAAGGTGTGAGCAAAAAATTCAGCTTTAGAAATAGATGAGACAGCTGTGGAACCATCTGAGTGAAGCATAGGAGGGAAAGACGCAGAAGAAAATTTGTTAGAGGCGTTATTAGCTAGATGCCAGAAGTCACGAGAAGAGCTTGATTCAAAGATTTTGACATTTACTATGAATGAAGGAGTTTTTGGTAAGATAAAGAAAAAATTTGCCATGATTACGGACATAAATATAAAGGACATGAGTTTCAGGAGATGGATGGTTACGGTACCGTCTGTGAGCCGCCTCTCTATCTTGGACGGTATGAGAACAAGCAGAGTTAAACCAAGGTTGACGGGCTATAGGATTAGAGAAAGTGTGTGGAATGTATGCTTCCATGCCAGAGATAATGAGCTCAGTTATGCGCTCTGCACAAAGGATGGATCTCTGGCATGGAAGCAATAATAATTCCAATCAAAATAAGGGCAGTACTGACTTGAGTCCTCCCACTTAGCTGAGTTGAAATGCCAGAAGCACCTCCGTTTAGGTGGGTCCCGGGGCGGTACCGGAGCGATATGACAGGTTACAGAAATAAGATTGTGATCGGAGGAACCCAACGGAGAGAATAGTTTCACAGAGTAAGCAGAAGGGTTAGTAGTAAGGAAACGATCAAGAATGTTGGGCGTGTCTCCAAGGCGGTCAGGAATACGGTATAAAGAGCTGAGAATTATTACAAGTGTCTTCTCTCTTACCATGTCTGCTAGCGGCTGATGACGAAATGCTGCTCTTCGATAAGGTACGCTTGTATTTATATAATGTGCCTTCCGCCATGGTGGACTTATGAATTCCAATTTCCTTGATCAGCATAGAGCACAGATAGCTTATTCAACCCCGATATGAATGTAAGCTTTGTTCTCTGATTGAAATGTCATATAGTATACCCACAAATATAATAGTCATATGCACAAATGTGAATTAACTTTAGACATTGCTTAATATAATATCTTGCAAATATTAAATCACCTGCAGTTATCCATGGGAAAGTAAACATGGGTGCGATCGAGCAATCTGTTTACTTGGCATGTTTTTCTCAGGTTAAAGAAAATATTGAAGTTTGTTTACATAAGCGACTGAGTATTGTCGCAGGAAATCGATTCCACCCACCACGCACTTCCTGTTGCTGCTGTGCACTCCATCACGTCTTGCAGCTGATGGTGTGCTTGAACATAGATAGTATATGGTGTGTATATTTATAGGTATGTGTATATTATGTTCTTCAAGGCCCAATATTTCAGGCTCAAGGCCGTGAAATTGTAATGGTGTCATACATGCACTTCATATTTCAAATAATTTATCTAAGATTTTCTATATATTTGTCTGTATTTCATTTTGCGTAATCCAAGTTTTTGGTAATAAGTGTAGTGAACCAAAATACACCTGGTGACGTCATATCTGTTTGCCTTTTATATTTTGTAATTCCTGTTCAAAATTCAGGTTTGTTACGCTTTTTGTGATCATTGATTTGTTTCAATTTTTTTTTTTTACAATTTTCTATGTATCTTATACATGTTAATCATTCTTTATGTGAAGGTTGTTTGTTAAGCTGTGACGTCATCTCTGTATTTATTTCATAATCTTCAAATCCTTCTTCACATCGAGTTTGTGGGCAAATTTATGTTCACAAACTTATGTAATATTTTTTGTTTTCTTCTATATCTTTTTATGCCTGTTTTAAAATTATTTAAAGGTGCGTTTTCGTGACGATGCTAGACCGGTGTGACGGTGTAGAACAGGGGTGGGGAACCATTTTACTACCAAGGGCCATTTGGATAATCATGACATCATTGGCGGGCCATACGAAATTATCCACTTAAAAATCAGTCTGCTTTTTTTGTTCAAACATTTAACTCACCCCTATTACAATAGCGGGAACTGCTTCTCTTTGGTGAGACGTGTGATTTTAGCTGGTATTGATGATGTTGCTACTCAAAACTGCTTTTCCAGGTTTGCGTCGGTCAGTCTGCGTCCAGTCGACTCTATGCGGAGGTAAGTTTTGAAAAGAATTGCTGGAAGCAGTAAGTGGTTCCGAACACAGATGCCTATTTTCAAAATTTACCTTATCAGTATGATGCACTTAATAACAATTCATGTTTAAAAAAAAAAAAGCTCTTAGATATATTGAATTCTGAGTCTCGTCTATGGTTACCTTGGCAGGGCCTGACCAAATGGCTTTGCGGGCCTTATACGGCCCGCGGGCCGGACGTTCCCCACCCCTGGTGTAGAAGATCCGCTGTTATGGTTGGTCCTGCGCATGCGCAGAATTTTGAGTTTGTAAATCTAACCCAACCTTCCTTACCTAACCTACCTTAACTAGCCTAATCTAATTTAACTAACATGAAATAACGTAAAATACCACCCTAGAGCGTGATATTTAGTCCAAGTAACAGCCCGCGTCGTCTGTTTGTTTACATGCATCGAGTTCTGCACATGCACATGACCAACCGTAACGGCGGATTTTCTATACCGTCACACCTGTATAGACCGTCTCTGTCCGTTCCGGAGGCTGTTTTCGCGAGGCGCGCTAGGCCGGGCTGAGCCTGGTCAGGACGGTTTAGACTTGGGAGCTGGGCCGCCTGGGCCGCTCTGGGGAAAACTGGCGCATGCGCACTACAGTCAGTGGGGAAGGCGCCCAGGAGTTTCCCGTGCCGCTGATAAGACCTGCAGAAGGAAAGCACCAAGACCGCAAGACAAAGTAATTTCACGAAAAATTCCAATATTCGCAATTTGCTGAAAATGACATCTTGGGAAATTTGTGTAGATTATATGGGAAGTCAAGTAGCAGAGGATGACTATGAAAAAGCAGGCTGAACAGTACTATATATTTCAGAATCAGGCAACATTTTGTGTAGTGATCATATTTAACACATCTTGCCATTCTGTTATTTTCAACTAAGTAGAAGCGCCAGTCAGTAGTAACACGAATTATTGAGACCACATTCGTTGTACAAGGCATAATTTGCATGATAATAGGGCTAATAACACTCCATTGCAATGCCTGCTAAACACGGAAATCCCTAATATTGGATGCCAGTATAAGGTGCACGTGACGCCTACCGTGGACTCCGAAAGATCCTGCCTGGGTCTCGAGTTGATGACGCCACAAGAGTAGGCGGATTTTCAGGTTTTCAGTGCATTGAAATGTTGTACTCTTACCTGATATAACCAAGCTACCAGAGGATATTTAGGAAAACTGAGCCTACCATCGTGTTCATGAGACATTCCTGCAAATCATGAGCAAAAATTTATTGCAGTACGACTACACTTATATTAAAGTAATCGTCCAGACCCAATTTTTCTTTGCATAATTATGTTGAATGTTCATTCAAAATACCTAATCCACAAAATATAATTCATTTCCACGCCTTATTTCCGTAAAAATATGCCTTTGGTAAAAAGCGCGGGAAAAACAACAGCCCGGTTCCAGGAGTGGCGCGAAACATGCTGATGACGGCCCGTGAGGCGGACAATCTGCTTCACACAGCTTGCCTCTCCCCCGGCGCACACACGTCTCCACACATTTATCGTAGCCGTATAGGTCGGGAACGGGTGATAAGCACTTTGGAAAGGCACAGCTTTCTTGCTGCACCCATAAAGGATGCAAGTATATGCCATATCGCAAAAAAATATATATCAGAAACAACCAAAATTCTTCAAGTACTATATATATTTCTAATTTTACGTGTATTTGTATTACCGCGCGGTTGGGAGGCCACCTCAGTTGACGTCACCGAGCCGTGGTGCGTCGTCTGCAAGTCGTGAGGACGTTTTGGAAGCTCGGGGAGTTTACAGATTTTGATTGCGGATTATTTAAAAACGGCTGACTGGATGCAAAATGTGACAACATATTGTTAGTATACTCAATAATGGCTATATTTTGACTGCATTAAATCAGGAATGATGTCTGGACGATTACTTTAAGATAATTGAAGGAAAATAAAATAGTGTATAAACATTTTCTCACTTTTTTTTTCAACTCTCTGTAACTCCATTAGTTTTGCTCGCATTTTATTTTTAATTACTGTTTTGAAATTGGCACACTTTTTCAATTTTTTTGGTATGTAGCATGTAGCGAAAAGGAAAAACTAGGTGGTAAAAATGGCCAATAAACGTATAACTACTGCAAACTGGCGCCGTGACTGGTGAGCATTGCTCCAGAGTCATGGGCAGCTGAGGCCTCATCTATCCTCAGGCAGAGATCTCCAGGCTCCTCGGTGCTTATGTTAAAAAGGTCGGATGGCGAAATTATCCCTAGCGTTAATCATGGTTTTTATAGAATAAGACACCAAACTACCCTTGTGCGAACAATTTATAGTCTTTCAACATCAATGGAGAAATATATTATCCCAAACATTTTGACGTAATACTTCCTTAGAGGCTATCAAGACATGCAGGAGTAGAGTATATTTTCAAATACTATTTCTTCAAACCAATGTTCATGATATTTACATGAGTATATCAAAACCATTGGTTTGATTAGTGAAAACCTGATATTCAACATGAGAACACTTAAGATTACCTTATTTTGGTTAAAATGTAATGCATAAATTCACCAGAACCACTTAGTCAAGTGGGACGTCCCTATTGACAAGGTCGGTTAACGCGTCAAGTGGGTGCACATCTGGTGAGGAGCGTAGGTTCGAACAATCCAGGGACACGGAAAAAGGAAATTATTTATTTCCGAATTATGATTACCAGCCTGAGTCATGTGTCTGTTGGAAGGGAATACTGACGGGATTTCAAAATGTAACTGTGGCCCAAGGCAGACATTCTGAGAGAGTTAAAGGCCACGGTTGTTCGCTCAACAACATCCCTCTATTTCTACACCCCGGCGCTAGTGGGTATTTCGGTACGAGACATGGCAGTGGCGGCACATGGCTGCTATTGGCACCGATAGCTGATTGGCTGAGCGACTACAATGACATCACAGCCTCGCTAGAGAATCCCAATTGTGTAAAAACAAACGTGCCAGCCAATCAGATTGTGTCTCAAACGTGTCACCCAATCACAAGGCAGCAGCCGCGGCCTGCATTTTCAAGATCGTTGTAGCCTACTTATTTCTATTTTCTAGCTTATTCCATCATTCTTTCATCCCCTGTGTCACCTCCGTCGCTTCAACCCTTGTTTCTACCTCCACATACACGCGGGTAACACGCCGGTGGCTTGTACTTCCTTGTATACTAGCTATTAATTATTCCTTCAGAGTAATAGGGCGCTCTTCTTCTTCTTGTGATCTTTTTCGCTTGATATCTATTCGTAGCTCGGCTTCCTTTAGTGTTGGGGGAAGCCACCACCCCAGGAGGCGGGTCACAAACCCCCGGCTAACACCCGGTACCTATTCACTGCTGGCTGGACAAGGGCTCGGATTTTAAACAAGGAAAAGTGGCAAGACACATACCTTCAGTCTGCCACGGAGCCGTGCGTGGTGGTGCCTGGCATCGCTAGTCGCTACCCGCGCGGGTGAGATGCCGCCGCTTACCACTCTTGTCCCATCACCCCAAAACAATATCACCACAAGCGGCTGGGTTTGTTATATGGCCTAATTTCGTTTGTATACTTGCCCTGTTCAGTTCTTGAGTCAGAAAACATCATATATACTCAATTTATGAGTATTTTTATGTATGTTGCGTCCTCAACACCACCCTATAGGCAGTTGCCTTGTTTTAAAAACTTAACGTCCACTGGTACCCAACGTCCGTTGGGTACAAAAATTGGAGAGCTTCCCGATTTTTTAGTGCATGCACTAACTTTTCATGGCCTCGGCCGAGTGCGTCACGAACGTCACGATCAGTCACGATAGACCCATAATCAGGACCATAATGGCGCTACGCATTGCATTGTTGGCGCTATCGTGGTTCGATTATGGAATGTGTGAAGGGGGCTTTAATAACTCTACCTTCGCTTGCGAGTGCAGCGGAGGATACAGGGGGTCGGCATGAGGCTAATCACAGGCTATAACTAGGGGGGGGGACACTCAGTAGAGCGCATACCTCCGCCCGAATATTTCTCGATGACGGGGGTGCGAGCGGCGGGGGGGGGGTCCAACATGGTCAATTTTTACCCAGATACGATGAAGTTACGAGAAAATCTAGTTTACCATAGTGTGTCCTAAGGCCTCAGTGATCCCTAGAGTGCTAAAATAGAAAACGGAATATTTTTACTCAAAACTAAAAAAAAAATAGGAAACATATTTCATCAATTGGTTTCCATGGCAACAGCTGTGATTTGATTTCATCCAAAATTAAATCAGTTCTTCCTTATACCAAATAGACTTGGTATACCAAGTTTGGTCCAAATCTATTCGTAACTTTTCGAGAAATCCTGTACACTACCAAACAAACAAACAAACAAACAACCAAACTAACAAACAAACAAACTAACAAACAAACAAACAGACAGATCGGAGTGAAAACATAACCTCCCTCCAACTTCGTTGGCGGAGGTAAAAATCCAATCCTGCCTGAGCCACCACGGGCGAGGGCTAACCATCACAGCCCTCAAGTGAACCTCCAGGGCCTACCATTCCAGCCCTGGAGATCATTGCCTACATGCGCTATAGACACATATGTATAATGTAATATATTATATATATATATATATATATAATGTAACTCGGCGCTCTGGCCCCCTTACTGCTAGTACTACTGCCTTCTTCCACGGCATTTAAGAGGTTATAAGGTTACGTTAGGTTAGCGTCTGCATAGGATAATTTCAGTATACCTACGGAATTACCAAAGACTCCCTGGGACGGGTTGGGTCATTATTTGAGTTTAGCCTCAATCAATTTTTACCTAGGTTTGTTCTCTACTAGTTTACAGGACATATATGCTTTCTTACTATTAAATCCTGTCATTTTATTATTCATTTTGGTACGAGAGAACAACTACGTCGCGCTGAGACCAAGTCCCAGCTTCCAACCTAACCTAACCTAACAATACCTATTCTAGGCTGCAACCATAACAGTGTGAGTAAGTGAGCGAATGAATTCCAAGTGCCAGGAAACAATTTCATATACCTCAGTATGAGCATGTAGGCTATACTATCAGTTCTTAAAAATATTGTTCCGGCGTGCAGAAATACATGCAGGTTGTGATGCACAATGGGCTGATCTATTGGCTAAACATCTAACTGAAGTGGTTGTTTGTTTGACAAGGGAAGCATTACCATTGAGTATTTATTTGGTAATCTAAGTTCGTTAGATTATATTACATTATTTTGGCTTAGGCTCGTTAAGGTTTAAAGTTTAAAGGTTTAAAGGTTAAAGGTTTGGTCAGGACTATCTGAGAAGGCATTAGCAAGCGAACATTCAGTTTTGGACAAATCAATGCCAATGCTGATGCTTAGCTGATAATAATAGCTGATAGCTATTATTGTTATGTCAATAATAATTGTTCGAGTGAGGCGCAAAGCGCCGAACGAGAACACTTTACTACAGACAGATTAATTTAGTGAGGGTTAGGGGGAGAAATATTTTCCGGAAAAAGCTGCGCATCTCGGTTTCTATTCGTGCTACAGAAAATCAATATATACCGTTGGAAAGCTATTAAAAAATTAAGGTAACCTTTACAAATGTTTGTTTTCAAAATTCGCCCCCACTTTTTCACAAAACGCCAAAAACTGCAAATTTGCATTGTTAAGATAAAATTGAAGAAATTTGCAAAAATATATTGTTACCTACACTTGTAAACAGACTTTTCTAAACTATCATTACCCCATACCCTACAATTGCCTGACCATGACGAAAAATTGTCTTGTTTGCTTAGCTATTTGATAATAATTTTACTCTAGAACTGAACGGAATACGAACACGAACACGTTTCACACCTAGGTGTGAACGCCTATTTACTGGTTAAATACTAAGGGGAGTAAAAAAAAGTCTATCAATTATGAAAAGTAAAAAAAAAATTGCCTTGGGAGTTCAAAGGGGTACTCAACATAACTTAACTAACCTCACCTCACCTCGGTAAATTAGGTGAGGTTGTGTTAGGTTAGGTTATCTAAGTTAGTTTCAGATCTTTAGAAGTTTAGTTTTGATATGAGCAGGTTCGGTTTTTCCACAAAAAAAAAGGCTAGATATTAATCAGGGAGGCCTTCGTATTATGGTTGATGCATATTCCTTCCTCCCCTTGACCACTGTGAGGCGTGAACATTGTTTGCAGAGGCGAGGAGCTTCCCTTTATATATATCCTATATTTGCTTCTTATTTTTACATTAGCATTGCAAACAAATACACACACACACACACACACACACACACACACACACACACACACACACACACACACACACACACACACACACACACACACACACACACACACACACACACACACACACACACACACACACACACACACACACACACACACACACACACACACACACACACACACACACACACACACACACACACACACACACACCTAGGTACGGCCCTGTGTGTAGGCAGATCCTGTGCTTAATCTGTACTAAAAGGCGTGCTATGGATCCTATGGTGTACACTGCACATCATGCTTCACCGCCCCACCCCACCAGTGACGCGTATTGCACATGTGCCATGCATGTGACATTTTTGTTGTGCCCTTGGCCAGTTCCTTGTGATGAAAAAAAAAAAAAAAAAATGCACCACTCTCTTCCAAGTCCCTGATTTGGCCATTTAAAGTAACTATTTTAAAGTTATTTTAAAGTAACATTTTTGTTTTGAATAATTAATATTGCTTATTAAGTAACCACAGACATAAATGGCCTTAAGTAACAAGTCACCAAATTGTACTATATAACTATATACCAACTCGAATGTAGAGTTATGGCTGCCTTCAATATATCAGTGTTCTTAGACATGTTTTTTATCACTATATTTTATTACATTATATTTTTATCACTTCTATCTATTTATCTATTCATCGGGGGCCCCTGAATGCCCGGGGCCTGAGGCTGCAGCCTCATTAGCCTTAAATGTAAAACTCTCTCTCTCTCTCTCTCTCTCTCTCTCTCTCTCTCTCTCTCTCTCTCTCTCTCTCTCTCTACGAGCCACGTAGAGAGAAAGAGCCACGTCAGGGTGGCTCGGTTGGTAGAGCTACGGGCTCGCGTGTAGCGTCCCTGCATTCGGTCAGCGGTTCGAGCCCACCAAGTTCGTCCTGGCGTGGTGGCGCTTTGTATAGTCAATAACCTTGCAGTTGGTACTTGCAAAATGTCTAGATAGGATCAAAGTATCTTATCTTCTCTCTCTCTCTCTCTCTCTCTCTTCTCTCTCTCTCAGATCTATTTTAGTTTTAAGTGATAAAGAGGTCAAATATCAATTCTTCCCATGGGATATGCCGAAGTGAGCCATTCATCTAGCAACCCCAACTGTCCAATAAGGGCGAATTTGTCTTGGACTTTTCATTAGCCCCCAATTTTTTTTTTTTTTTTTTTTTTATAACATTTGTGCCTATAGCGCCTGAAGGCAGTGGTGACCCAGGGCTCGGATGGTAGGCTCTGGAGGTTCACTTGAGGGCTCTGATGGTTGGTCCTCGCCCGTGGTGGGGCGCAGGCAGAATTCTTATAGTGACGCCTGTGATTAGAGGCTCATGCCGCCCCCCTGTGTCCTCCGATGCACTCGCAATCGAAGGTAGAGTTGATGGGCAGGGCATGTGGGTGTTCTTAGGCCACTCGACGGTGCAGAAAGGTTTTGGGTTTCTTTGGGGATCGAACTCGGGTCACCGAGAACGCCAGTCGGAGACGCTATCCACTCCGCTACCGCCTCCACAGTAGAATGTAGAAAGTAGTAGAAATACTATAAAGACTTTGGTCAGCCAGCTAGCGGGAAAGGGGAGGCGTCTATATTTGTCCTCCGTTGACATAAGCGAACCAAGGGTTACCATGACGGAACCAAGACTGGAAGACAACCAGTGGTCAGTCAAGAAGTAGGCTGTGTCCACTCATCTTGGGCGGAACAGGGAGTGGGGCAGGAGAGGTTTGGGTGCTGGGCAGTGCCGGATGTGGGATGTGGGGGGCCTGGGACCCATTTTGGTGAGAGGCCCATCGCAAGCATCAAATTAGCATAGGCCTAAATGAAAATACATGTTTAACCCTCGCACTGTCGCAATCACAGTCTAATATTAGACTGTGGTCGCAATGAAATGCTCGCTCGCGTGATACGACCCGCTCCCGACGGCATATTCCCGTTTCTGGAACAGTAAGTCGCGTTCACTCTTGAACACGTCAGGTTAGGTTACATTAGGTTACGGTTAGGGTAGGTTAGGTTTCCCTGTATTCAAGTGGTAACTTTGTGTGCGAATCATAATGAGGGTATTTTCGAGAAAATTCTATGGTTAGTTTCGGAGCTACAGCCAAGCGTCTTCCCTCGGAGACCACATACCTGCATAGAGTTGGGGAACATGCTTCCCGAAAATCCATGATACTCAGAAATTGATGCCTTTACCATCTCCAAATCCAAAATCAAATCATGTTTATCCAGTACTAAACGCATATTTCATAACCAAATCAGCTCTTATCTGGTAATAAAAAATATCAAATGTCAAGTTGCCCAACATTTGTTGGGGGCCCTTCTGGTAAAAGTCCCGGGGGCCAGGCCCCGTGGCTCCCCCCGCCCCCTGGGTCCGTCCCTGGCGCTGGGGAGGGAGAAGGGTGAAGAGGTGATCCAGCGGGGCGGAGCTAAAGGACAGGGAGGCTTAACTTTCAAGGGGAATGGGCGGCGATGAGGCGAGGGAGGTGGGGCGCATGTTGTCGTGAGCGGGGCGGGAAGCGAGATGGTGGGGGGGGGGGGGGGGGGAGCTGGGTGCAAATGGACTGGAATTCAGGCGTGTAGTAGTGGGCGGTGCCAGGCTGTGACGTGGTGGTGGAGGCGTGTGGTTGTAGTAGTGAGGCGCGGCAGGCTGTGACGTGGTGGTGGAGGCGTGTGTGTTTAGTAGTGAGGCGCGTGTCAGGCTGTGACGTGGTGGTGGGGCGTGTGTGTTGTAGTAGTGAGGCGCGTGCCAGGCTGTGACGTGGTGGTGGAGGCGTGTGTGTTGTAGTAGTGAGGCGCGTGCCAGGCTGTGACGTGGTGGTGGCGGCGTGTGTGTTGTAGTAGTGAGGCGCGTGCCAGGCTGTGACGTGGTGGTGGAGGCGTGTGTGTTGTAGTAGTGAGGCGCGTGCCAGGCTGTGACGTGGTGGTGGAGGCGTGTGTGTTGTAGTAGTGAGGCGCGTGCCAGGCTGTGACGTGGTGGTGGCGGCGTGTGTGTTGTAGTAGTGAGGCGCGTGCCAGGCTGTGACGTGGTGGTGAAGGCGTGTGTGTTGTAGTAGTGAGGCGCGTGCCAGGCTGTGACGTGGTGGTGGCGGCGTGTGTATTGTAGTAGTGAGGCGCGTGCCAGGCTGTGACGTGGTGGTGGAGGCGTGTGTGTTGTAGTAGTGAGGCGCGTGCCAGGCTGTGACGTGGTGGTGGAGGCGTGTGTGTTGTAGTAGTGAGGCGCGTGTCAGGCTGTGACGTGGTGGTGGAGGCGTGCGTGTTCCTGCCTTGCCCCCCCCCTCCCCCCCCCACACACACACAAATATCCTTCTTACGATATAAGGTTTTTCTTTATCGTGTTGCTATTTTTCGATCGAATTTTGAGTGACAGTTAAATTTAAGTTGATAAATAAGTTAAGTAAATAAGTTGAATTTAAGTGACAATTCCTCGTCCATCTCAATGATAGGAAATTATTCAACTGAACTGTGTAAACTCTGAATTAAACAATGAACTGGTATTACAGACAAGTTATGATTGAACGTTTACCTTGGAAGTTAACAGATGGATAAGACCCAAGCGAGTGTGTGTTCCCTCGTCTTAGAACAGAGACAGTATTCGATCCGCTGTAGTACATGCCTATCTAGCCTGGCGATTTCTTCATAACTGTAAAGGAGAAAAAAAAAATAATTACACACTCATAAAAGAAAATGCAGTTAAACATTTAAGAAAAAAAATCAAGTAAATATGCAGTTTCAACTAATACTCCCTATTGACCAGTTAACTGGGGGGCTGATCCCCCCCAGACCCCCCTGCTAGTTCACTAACCTAACCTAGGCATTGATTACGTAACCTAACATCGCTGGGGGGGTTTCGCCCCCCCAGATCCCCTTGTGTTATTTCCTTCCGACGGCTGTTGTACTGTAGGAGTTAGAAATACTCCTTATGAGGAGAACGAAACGTTCAGGATACTTAGAACCACCGATCGTGTATTGGTTGTAACTGCAATAATAAAAAATCACGTAAGAAAATACATTGACATACAAAATATATAAAATGTTTGTACAGTAAACAGCAGGCGCATCAGATAACATAGGAGAACGATGTAGTAATGAGCGGATTGTTGTTTCACGGGATCTTTTCCTTCCTCCTCGTTCCCCATCGGTTACACAACCACTCAAAACATTCTCTGTTCAAATCTAATAACTTTACGTATATATAAAAAAAATAATGACATGCATTTGACCATTCATATCACTTCACCTCATCACAGAAACACAATGGGGAGTTTTCAAAGCTAAGCCGCCAGATGTCCCTCGCGCATCTCACATCCTCAGCACTTTCAGGCTGAATGATCTATCATTTACCGTAAATTCCCTGTACTTCTTTGGGACATATCAGAATTACCCTTCAATACAACAACTGAAACAGTTCTTAATAAAAAATGTAGTTTATCATTTTATTTGTCTGCACTTGGTGAAAATATTGGCAAAACAATTGAATATTTGAAAACTCAATCTTTAAAAATCGTCTTTTCATAAAAAAACGCAAGTTCAAGCAGAATGAGGCTTCAGGAAATATCTACTTGTATGTAAGCATTCACTGAGTACCTGTTTTGGGTGTGTCTGTCTGTCTTGCGACGAACATTTAACCAAAACAGAGTGTGGCGTTCAGCATCTCCACAGAAACCATCCCGCCGGCAGGATCTGTTATCATCCACTTTCCTGTAGACACCACACGGGTAGGAACTCAGCACAGCGTCCCCGCTCCTTACCTCACAGCTCATATCTCTGATACTCCTAACTCCTCAATACCAGAAACTGTCATCCTAACTATTATCACCCGCTTATCTCATCACACTCTCTATCCTCTACTGGAATATTCGTGGCATCCGCTCCCACATACCGTTTCCCACATAAAGGAGACTTTCGTCTTTCGAGACGGAAATAGTAAACAAACGCTCTCAACTGTCTTCCATCCCGGACTGTTCGTTGAGGTGCCAAGCACTTAAATTACTTCTTGGTTAAATGTTCGTCGCAAGAGAGACATATACACCCAAAACAGGTACTCAGTGAATGCTTACATACAAGTAGATATTTCCTGAAGCCTCATTCTGCTTGAACTTGTGTTTTTTTATGAAAAGACGATTTTTAAAGATTGAGTTTTCAAATATTCAATTGTTTTGCCAATATTTTCACCAAGTGCAGACAAATAAAATGATAAACTACATTTTTTATTAAGAACTGTTTCAGTTGTTGTATTGAAGGGTAATTCTGATGTCCCAAAGAAGTACAGAGAATTTACGGTAAATGATAGATCATTCAGCCTGAAAGTGCTGAGGATGTGAGAGCCTGAGAGACAGGCTTGAGCGTGAGCTTATTAGAAAACTCCCCATTTAGTACAACGCATTAGTAAACGAAACTATTTCATTGACACCTAAGAATGGCTACACTCGTTCCTGTCCTGCGTACTCTGTCAGTCGAAGTGTGTGTGAGGCCCAGTCGAGGTGTGTGTGTGTGTATGTGTTGGCTGGGCACTACCGTGATCTACTACCGTAGATAACAGTGAAGTCGCCAGTTCTACGTTTTTTTGTTATTTACAGACGTGTGGTGGCGTTAATACTTACATTTGTACATCCATGATTTCAGGAAAGTTAGAAGGGGCTATCTGGAAAGTCTGTGTCATTTTGTGTCTTCATCTGTGTCATATTATGGCTATAAATGAACAAATTACAAAAATAAAACCGAGTGGCGACCTCACTATACCTACTACAGTAAAGTCGCCAGCTAGTATTCTAACCCAACAGTTGAGTCGCCACTCTGGGGAATTCAGGGAAATTAGAGGTAAAGTAAAACAAGTCTCTATATATATTAGCTGCGGAAGATGCTTGGATATATAAAAATTCCTCTGCCAACGTGAAAATAAATTCTATTCAAGTTTGAAAGATCTGGCAAGTCTGTGTCTTGTCGCCCGAAAAGCTACTGTTTACTGTCTGTCATCGCGCGAAGAAAAACGTGAGAAGCAAAATGCGCAACAGTTATACTTGCAGATACAAAGCATAAAACAACGCTGAAACAGGGTAGATTATACAGTCATGATATAAACTACTGTGTAACATCTTCAGTGGCACATACAAATCAGTAGTGATGCTATAATTCGTAATATTTGGCGCCTGGCGACTTCACTGTAGGTGGCGACTTCACTGTTATCTACGGTAGGGTATCTAGTCACTACTGCCCAATGACTATATACACATGATAGGAAAGCTATAATATACATTTAACCCTAACTGGAACCTCAGAAGTTACCCATATTGCTGGGTAACGAATGTAGGTGGCGTTGGCGACGATCAAAGAGCGTCTTCTGCATTTAAACAAACTACAAGTTAAAGAAATTGTTTCGTCAAGGGCTCAGTGTTCCCCAAGGGATCCTCGCAGCCCTAAAACAAGAACAAGAAATTTCGTCATGAGCCCTCCCAAACCCCTCACGTGCTGTTATGTCCCTCTCTAACCCCCTCATGTGCTGTTATGTCCCACTCTAACCCCTCACGTGCTGTTATGTCCCTCTCTAACCCCTCACGTGCTGTTATGTCCCTCTCTAACCCCTCACATGCTGTTATGTCCCTCTCTAACCCCTCACGTGCTGTTATGTCCCTCTCTAACCCCTCATGTGCTGTTATGTCCCTCCCAAACCCCTCATGTGCTGTTATGTCTCTCTAACCCCTCATGTGCTGTTATACCCCACTCTAACCCCTCATGTGCTGTTATGTCCCTCCCAAACCTCTCACGTGCTGTTATGTCCCTCTCTAACCCCTCATGTGCTGTTGTGTCCCTCTCTAACCCCCTCATGTGCTGTTATGTCCCACTCTAACCCCTCACGTGCTGTTATGTCCCTCTCTAACCCCTCACGTGCTGTTATGTCCCTCTCTAACCCCTCACGTGCTGTTATGTCCCTCTCTAACCCCTCATGTGCTGTTATGTCCCTCTCTAACCCTTCATGTGCTGTTATGTCCCTCTCTAACCCCTCATGTGCTGTTATGTCCCTCCCAAACCCCTCATGTGCTGTTATGTCCCTCTCTAACCTCTCACGTGCTGTTATGTCCCTCTCTAACCCTTCATGTGCTGTGATGTCCCTCTCTAACCCCTCATGTGCTGTTATGTCCCTCTCTAACCCTTCATGTGCTGTTATGTCCCTCTCTAACCCCTCATGTGCTGTTATGCCCCTCTCTAACCCCTCATGTGCTGTTATGTCCCTCTCTAACCCCTCATGTGCTGTTGTGTCCCTCTCTAACCCCTCATGTGCTGTTATGTCCCTCTCTAACCCCTCATGTGCTGTTATGTCCCTCTCTAACCCCTCATGTGCTGTTATGTCCCTCTCTAACCCTTCATGTGCTGTGATGTCCCTCTCTAACCCTTCATGTGCTGTGATGTCCCTCTCTAACCCCTCACGTGCTGTGATGTCCCTCTCTAACCCCTCACGTGATGTGATGTCCCTCTCTAACCCCTCACGTGCTGTTATGTCCCTCTCTAACCCCTCACGTGATGGGATGTCCCTCTCTAACCCCTCACGTGCTGTGATGTCCCTCTCTAACCCCTCACGTGCTGTGATGTCCCTCTCTAACCCCTCACGTGCTGTGATGTCCCTGCATCTGTCAAGCAATTTCGTCATTGGAAATCCTACTTAGTTACTGCTAATTGAAAATATTTTGTGTTTAGCATGCTGTAAATTGCAATACATTGAATAAATATGTGCCAATCTTAGTTGGTTTCATTATTTATGATATATTACATCATTCAGGTATACTTGAAAGAGAACATATATCAGGAGAAAGTAAAGAAATATAATCAATACATGTAAAGGAGCTAAAACATAATCATAACCTTGTTAATAATCAACCAATTACAGGATGATGCACGATCAGAACAGGCAACAGTGATTAACAAATATAACTTATATAACATCCGGAGGTGAAAACACTTGCATAATGCTGTCAAGTGGTAAATGATGGCCAAATATCAGTTACATATCCAATGCGGAGTTTATTGTGGGATTAATAGAAGGCTTTACTCCCATTATTGACCACATGTACTAGGAGAAATATGTTAGGAAAGGTAAGCATTGGTAATAAATAACATCAGGATGAGCGAAACAATGTAGCTTGAACTGTCATGAGCGGGTACTTAAGATTTACAATAATCATCCATTAAAAAGATTTACAACAGATACCCATTAAAAGTCCCCCTTGTGAAATATAGTTATGCGCTACGATTATAGAGGACGTGAGAGGCGGCCATGGCAGGTGCCGACACGTATTTTGGTCACCCACTTTTCTATTGGTCGCAGCAGTCACTTTCCTATCATGTATATATAGTAGTCATTGCTACTGCCCTTGTGTTGCTTACCGTGAAGTGTTTGGGTGTAGTGGTGGTTGTGCTACTGTGTTATGTGGGGGGGTGGAGCAAAGGTCAGAGTGTGGTGTGTACCCTCGCACGCATGTCTGTGTGTGTGTGTTGTTATGGACAGCGGTGAATAGGGTGACCTTCGCCTCTTTGATACAATGTGATTGTATGCATTGTTTTAAGGGTTGTTGTGCTGTCGTATATGGTAAAAGAATGACCTCAACGGACCAAATTTGATGAAAACTTTGGTAAACCCAGTATAGTACAATACATTGACATTGGTTACGTAATCTGACCTAACTAGGTGGCTTACACCCCCCCCAGACCCCCTCTCCCCCGATAGTTCACTAACCTAGCCTGGACCTTGGTTACGTAACCTAACCTACCTGAAGCGGCTACGCCCCCCCCCAGACCCCCCCTTATGTTATTATTCCATTCCAACGGCTGATGTAGGGGTTTTAAATACTGCAAATAGTCAGATCTACAAGTTGAGGACTGTTATAACTACCGTGCCTTGTAATGCATTAAACTTCAGTAGAACCAAAGCTTTATATGGTGCACTTTTGTGGTTCAGTATATACGCAGGCAAATATGCGACGCTTAAACGTTATCATTAGAAGTAGGCCCATGTACAAAAACTGTCTATACTGTACTGTATATATGAATAAAAACTGAAAATACAGAATATAAAAAGAAATGAAGGCCATGAGATGTAGGTGTACGTGATAAAGACATTATTTCCATCATTATCATTTAAAGATGGCCAGTGCAAAGGTGACCTACACAGACCAAACACAGGTCAACAATTGTACTCGTTGGTGCTACTGTTCCTCCCACCACCACCACCACCACTACTACTACTACTACTGCTGCTGCTACCTGTGGTTACTAACATGGGCGGCGGTGAGGGGGGCGGGGGCGAGGGAGGGGGCGTGCACACCTTGCAACGCCATCGTGCACGAGGACAACCTCACGCTGCCCTTCGTGGGTTCCTGTGCCTGCAGGACGCGGCGCTGCTCCACCCCCCGCCTCCTGCCTCCTTTCTTCCGGGGGGACTTCAACCTCACCCTCCACCTCCACCACGTGCCCTCCACCCTCGTGGCCGTAAGTGTGTGGGGTTGTGTGTGTGTGTGTGTGTGTTTTGTGTGTGGAGTATTTACTACCCATTTCCTCTATTTACCTATTCGTTGTTTTGTATGATGAAGTCAACCCGTTTAATGTCTCGTTTAACATTAAAATAACACCAAAATCAAAACCCAATTAGTTTTGTCTTTTTAAATCACTCCATCACTTATTTGTAACTCAACCAAATTTTTGTTTTTGGTAATTTTAATCATATCCTCAATTCTTTTGGTTTCTCTTTAAATTTGGGATGGGGGGTCTTACGCCCCATTCTTTCTGGCGGAAACCCAAATTTTCGGCTGGGTTTAGGTGTTTTGCCTACAGGGCAGACCCCTTTTGGGGGTTGAGGGTTTTTTAGGTGGACTGCCTACAAGGGCTAACGAGCCCCACCTGCCCGGTTTGATGTTAGAGTTGTCCCTCTCCAAGGGGGACTGCCTAAAAGGGCTAACGGCCCCACCTGCCCGGGTTTGATATTAGAGTTGCCCTCTCTCCTAGGTGGATTGCCTACAAGGGCTAACGAGCCCCACCTGCCGGGTTTGATGTTAGAGTTGTCCCTCTCCTAGGTGGACTGCCTACAAGGGCTAACGAGCCCCATCTGCCCGGGTTTGATGTTAGAGTTGTCCTCTCCTGGGTTGGACTGCCTACAAGGCTACGAGCCCCCCCTTGCCCGGGTTTGATGTCAGAGTTGTCCCTCTCCTAGGTGGACTGCCTACAAGGGCTAACGAGCCCCACCTCCCCGGGTTTGATGTTAGATTTTGCCCTCTCTCCTAGTGGTTTCCCTACAAGGGCTAACGAGCCCCACCTGCCCGGGTTTGATGTCAGAGTTGTCCCTCTCCTGGGTTTGGACTGCCTACAAGGGCTAACAGCCCCACCTGCCCGGGTTTGATGTCAGAGTTGTCCCCTCTCCTAGGTGGATTGCCTACAAGGGCTAACGAGCCCCACCTGCCGGGTTTGATGTTAGAGTTGTCCCTCTCCTAGGTGGACTGCCTACAAGGGCTAACGAGCCCCACCTGCCCGGGTTTAAATGTTAGAGTTGCCCCCCTCTCCAAGGTGACTGCCTACAAGGGCTACGAGCCCCACCTGCCCGGGTTTGATGTTAGAGTTGTCCCTCTCCTAGGTGGATTTGCCTACAAGGGTTTAAACCGAGCCCCACCTGCCCGGGTTTGATGTTAGAGTTGTTCCCTCTCCTAGGTGGACTGCCAAAAGGGCAAACGAGCCCCAACTGCCCGGGTTTGATGTTAGAGTTTGTCCCTCTCCTAGGGGGACTGCCTACAAGGGCTAACGAGCCCCACCTGCCCGGGTTTTGAATGTTAGAGTTGTCCCTCTCCTGGGTGGATTGCCTACAGGGCTAACGAGCCCCACCTCCCCGGTTTGATGTTAGAATTGTCCTTCTCCTAGGTGGACTGCCTACAAGGGCTAACGAGCCCCACCTGCCCGGGTTTTTGAATGTCAGAGTTGTCCCTCTTCTAGGGGGAAATTGCCTACAAGGGCTAACGAGATCCCACCTTCCCGGGTTTGATGTCAGAGTTGTCCCTCTCCTAGGTGGATTGCCTACAAGGGCTAACGAGTCCTACCTGCCCAGGTTTGATGTCAGAGTTGTCCCTCTCCTAGGTGGATTGCCTACAAGGGCTAACGAGCCCCACCTGACCGGGTTTGATGTTAGAGTTGTCCCTCTCCTAGGTGACTGCCTACAAGGGCTAACGAGCCCCACCTTTCCCCGGGGTTTGATTTAGAGTTGTCCCTCTCCTAGGTGGACTGCCTACAAGGGCTAACGAGCCCCACCTCCCCGGGTTTTTGATGTTAGATTGCCCCTCTCCTAGGGGGACTGCCTACAAGGGCTAACGAGCCCACCTGCCCGGGTTTGATGTCAGATTTGTCCCTCTCCTAGGTGGATTGCCTACAGGGCTAACGAGCCCCACCTGACCGGGTTTTGATGTCAGAGTTGTCCCTCTCCTAGGGGTTTGCCTACAAGGCTAACGAGCCCCCCCCTGCCCTGGAGAGTCTAGATATACAAGAGACAAATGAGTTGGAATATATAAAGTAATACAGAATATAAGTAATAAGACTGCAGACATGGACCATAATCTATTTGGTGGTCAAAACTATGGTATTTAATCATGTTGCGATGTGTTTTCATGTGTTTCACACGAAAATCACCATAAAAACCGTCTGAAATACTTGTTTGCTTCTACCCCCCTCCCCCTTACGATCTTGGGGACCGGGTGGGAAGGCGGGATGTTTGGGTGGGGAGACGAAATTCACAGATTTACCTGATCTAATCTAACTTAAGCATACTAATCAGGGACCCCCCAAAGGGTTTTATATATTTTTTTTTTACATTTGTGTCTATAGTACCTTTAGACAGTGACCTCCAGGGCTGGGATGGTAAGCACTGGAGGTTCAATTGAGGGCTGTGATGGTTGGCCCTCGCCCGTGGTGGCGCAGGCAAGATTTTTATAGTGACGCCTGTGATTAGAGGCTCATGCTGCCCCCCTGTCCTCCGATGCCTCGCAATCTAAGGTAGAGGTAAAGGGCAGCATGACCATGGTTCTTTTGACCACTCGACGGTGCAGAAAGATTTTGGTTCTCATCAGGGATCGAACTCTTGGTCACCGAGAGCGCCACTCGGAGACGCTAACCCTCTGCTACCGCCTCCCCACCTGTGCCATATACAGGTATTCTAACACAATATATCGCATCTCCAACCAACACCTTGAGGTCTGCAACCCTCCAATGTCCGTGTTTATACTCTTCCGTTTATACTCTATGCCTATGGCAACAAACATGGGGGTGCGTTTGACTCAGCGGACATAATTTCCCCCTCCTAAAAAGATTATATCTCCCAAAGTATTCGTCTGTATTGATTAACAAAGGAAACTCATAGAGAGAAAGTTCTCAGAATTCACTAAGGTAAACAGAAACCTACTCCTTATTGTGTTGGGAGTTTTTGGTCTTAACGTAAAATAATAACTGGGTTTTTTCACCTTTATATTTATCTATTTATTTATTTATCCTTTTTTTATTGTTTGCATGTATGCTTAGTTGTTCTCCCTGTCTCTATATCTATTTTATATCCAACCCACAAAAGTCATGGATGTTGCTAGTTCTCACCACTTCAGGCTCGGGACCATAATTTCGAACATCTTTTCTTTATTCGGGAAACTGAACTTTTCTTCTTTATGAGATTTAAACATCTTTTGTTCCTTAATATATGGGTCATGTTCTCTTGTCCTTTCCCCCTTCCCCTTCCCCCACCTCCCTTCACTTCAATAAGTCTACTCTGCCCACACATTCAAGTCGAAAGCCCGGAAAAAAAGGCACAGGAAAAAAAGGTATATTCTGCAGGCTAGGAATAATGGCACATTTTGAGAATGTATTCAAATGTTAAAAGGTTACATAATCTTCGATATAGAATATATATATATATATATATATTATATATATATATTATAATATTTTATTTTAAATATATATATATATATACCTATATATATATAACATATATATATATATTACCAATTTTATATATATATATACATATACATATATATATATATACCCTATATATATACATATACATATATACTATATTTTATATACATATATATATATATATATATATACATATATAAAATTATATACATATATATATATACATATATATATAATCATATATATAATAAATACATATATATATACATATATATATATATACATATAATATATACATATAGATTATACATATATATATATATACTATATATATATACATATGTCTACAATCAGTCAGTATATACACATATATATATTATATATATATATATACACATTATATTATATATTTTATTAAATAACATTTTATATATTATATATATATATATAAAATTTTACACTATATATATATTTTATAATATATATATTATATATCAATATATTATATATTATATATATATATATATATATATAAAATATATATATATATACAACAATTTTATATATAATTATATTATATATATATACACATATATATATATATATTATATATAATACACATATATATACATTATATATATATATCCCCATATATATTTTTAATATAATATATATATACACATATATATATTAATATATTATATATATTTCACATATATATATATATTATATATATATATACACATATATATATTTATATATATATATACACATAATATATATATTATATATATTATATATATATATATATATATATATATATTATTATATATATACATTACACACCCTATAATATATATATATAATATATGTTATATATAAAATATATAAAAATATATATATATATATATATTTATATAATATATATTATATATAATATATAATTTTATTATATATATTTATTATATTTTTTTATATTTTATATTATTTATTTTAAAACATCTTTTAAATATAAAATTTTATTATTTATTTTTAATATATTATTTATATATCCTTATTATCTTTTTATCCTATTTTTTTTTATATATATTATTATTTTTAAAATATTTTTCCCTTTTTTAAATATATATAATTATTCTATTATTTTTAAAATTATTTTACTATATTATATATAATATTATATATTTTTTATCTTAAATAAAATATATATATTTATTATTTTTAAATTATATTTTAATTTTTAAATATATATATTTTATTCACCCTCTATTTTTTATTTTATTATTATTTTATATATTACTTAATTTTATTTTTATTTTTATTTATTATTTTTTATATATCTTCTATATTATTATATATTTTATTTTTTATTTCTTATTTTATAATAAATCTTTATTTTTATTTTTTCCTTTATTATTTTATTCTTAATATTTTTATATATATTATATTATAAATATTTAATTTTTTTACATTATATTATTTTTATATATTATTATTCTATATTATTTTATATATAATTATTAAATTTTTATTA
>JACEEZ010004543.1:25000-40253 GCA_016584305.1 Chionoecetes opilio | reverse complement strand
AACATCTCCGCCTGGCGTTGGCACAGGGGATGGGGTGAGTGTGAGGTCCCAGCCTTGCCCTAAGATCGGTCGGTCTCTATGAGCTGTAAGCTCATTACGGGAGGGTAATACATAGCTGGTTTTGTCTATTTTTCAGGCCTGCATGGTGGAAAGGGAGGACGACGACCCTTCACAGGAGACAATCACCTTCCTCTACAAGTTCGCCGGCGGTTCTTGCCCCAAGTTAGGGGTTCAACGTGGCACGCCTGGCCGGCCTTCGCAACGCTGTGATCCGCCGGGCCAGGGAGAAGGCGAAGGACCTGGATAATGATGAACCTGAAGAAGCAGACTTTCTCGAGGGTGGTGACCAGTCTGGGGGCCGAGCCAGGCGTGCTCAGGACCGCCGTGACGGATACTTTCAAGTCCCTACGCATGGAGTGAAGCTGAATAGTGATGATGGTAAGGCAGTCAAGATGTGTAGGAATTATATGTAGTAGCTAAGTGATTATAGTGATTAAGTGATTTCTAAGAGCTCTTCGTGGGATGGATGAAGGACATGATAAGTCATTTTAAAGCTCTTCGTGGGGGATCGACAGAGAGTAACTAAAAAGTAGTGAGGAAGGCGTCACGGGTAGATGAATACTTACACATCACCATTGCTACACCACTCAACACTCATCTGCTGATACAAGACTCACAATGTGTAGGTCAAAAAAAGATATTACTTAAATTCAATAAGTTTTATTTTAGTTTGGTTTTCAGGCTTCGCGTGAATATCAGAATCCAGAGCAAGAGAGAAGACAGCATCATGCCATCTATAATAACACGCTGCCAGACCTCCCAGGAACGAGTGTGACAGCACGTGAAAACAATGAGACAATGTATCAAGACATGAAGAGCAAAGTTACAAGTCCAGACGGCTCCCCAACTTTTATGACTTTATTATACTTTTTTTGAGGAAATAAATATATTTTTTAAGTCGTCTGAACTTGTAACTTTGCTCTTCATGTCTTGTTAGACACGTGCTGTCACACTCGTTCCTGGGAGGTCTGGCAGCGTGTTATTATAGATGGCATGATGCTGTCTTCTCTCTTGCTCTGGATTCTGATATTCCCGCGAAGCACAGTCCGTCATCCCTGAAATACACAGCAAAACATCCCTACCAGCCTGCCTGTTGAGCCCTATAGCTGCCACGGCTTCTTGAAAGGCTACACAGAGAGGGTGGGTGTGAGGGCACAGGGCTCTCTCTCTCCTAGTGTTGTTGTGTGTGCTCTCCCTCCCTGGTGCAGTGCTCATCTCCTCCTTGGCAGCTTTGTTCCTCGCCATCAGGGATATCTTCTTAACCAGACCACCTCAATCCCCACTCACTGCAAAGAGACATTTGTTGTACTAAGTCATTTATCTACAATTATTCCCGGAAGCTCTACTATTATATATTTAGTTTATTGTCTATTGATAGTATAGCAATTAGTGTTTGATGGGAAGGTGTTGTCAGACATCAATAAGCAGCCTTCACAAAGAAAAATTACTTTCAACCTGTCACTACACCCTTTCACTCAAATAAAAAAAACTACTTCAAATTAAAACAAGTGAATCAAATTAAACTAACAACTTCAAATTAAAATAGCTGAACTTCAAATTAAAAGAAAAAAATCATTTATCATATTTTGAAATTCATTTGTTTTATTTTGAAGTTCTGTTGTTCTAATTTGAGAGTGAAAAGGTGTATTATGAAAACCCCCAGAAAAGTAACATATTTCTTCCTGCAAACTTTTCTTATCATTACCCAGAGTGCTGCCAGCAAAGGAAGAGAGGGAAAACATTATTTATGAAAAGATATACCATTCTTTTAAATATTTTTACACAGCATACTACTTAGATAAAGCAACACAGGATGAAGTAACGTATAGCTATTCCGTGTAGATAGTACACATGCTGTAGTTATACAAAGAAACCAAAGGTTACATGTTTGCACTCAATTTTACTCACATTATGGCCTCTAAAATGGCACTAAATTTTTTGGCACTCAAAAATTGTTGGCTAGCTGCGAAAACAAAGACGGTACTTACGTGACCCAAGGCTGTCACTCTCCTAGCTAGCTATAAAAGGCAAAACATTTTGAGTGCCAAAAAAAATTGAGTGCAATAGATTTTTGAGTACCAAAAAAATGTTAGTGCCAAAAATGTAACTTTTGTTTTCTTTTGTATAACTACAGTATGTGTACTAACCTACACGGAATAGCTATACGTTACTTCATCCTGTGTTGCTTTATCTATGTAGTATGCTGTGTAAAAATATTTAAAAGAATGGTATATCTTTTCATAAAGAAAAATTTCCCTCTTCCCTTTGCAGGCAGCACTCTGGTAAAGATAAGAAAAAGTTTGCAGAAAGAAATATGTTACTTTTCTGGGGGTTTTCATAATACACCTTTTCACTCTCAAATTAGAACAACAGAACTTCAAAATAAAACAAATTAATTTCAAAATATAATAGATGATTTTTTTCTTTTAATTTGAAGTTCAGTTGTTTTAATTTGAGAATGAAAAGGTGTGGTATAAGTGTGATAGATAATGTTGAAGCCTCCCTCCTGTGTGTGTGTGCCTTGCCACTCTGCCACGCCACTCTTACCACCACACCTTCCCTTCCCACACAGCGGCTACCACTGGCTACACACCTGCCACTGTGGGCCTCTCACTCCTGCCCAGCCTGTCTGCCGTCTGCCACACACACTGCTGCTGCTGCCTCCGCATCACCCGCCACACCACTGAAAAGAATGCCACAGTGTTACTAATGTAGCGTTGCAGGGCCACATAAATCATCTCCCTTGAACAAACTACAAATGAAAAACTCTCTCTCTCTCTTGATGTGGTAAATACTTTTTCTTTCATATAAATTGTCTAGAAATATGTTGTTAATTTTGTTTTCTCTTGCACTGCAATGACTAGTGTCCCTTGTGTGGTGTGTTTGTGCCTTGTAACCAGTAACCTGTTGTGCCCTCCACGCTGTCGCCTGCCTCACCACCCACTGCTCTATCATGGCATGCCTTGTAACCAGTAACCTGTTGTGCCCTCCACGCTGTCGCCTGCCTCACGCCCACTGCTCTATCATGGCATGCTTGTACCAACGTGTCCCTCACGCTGTCGCTGCCTCCCGCCCATGCTCTCTGCATGCATGCTTGCTAAACCAGTACCTGTTGTGCCCTCACCTGCGCCTGCCTCACCACCACTGCTCTATCATGCATGCCTTCTCCACCTAGCCCTACGCATAGTGCTCCTACTGCGCTGGGACAACTACTGTCAGTGGTAGTGCCTGCTTAACATAGCATGCTGACCACATCCACGCATCTCCATCCACATGCGCTAACCCACGTAGCTCCTTCTGCACTCCTACATCACCTGTCCTCCCACACTGTACCTTTAACCTCAGTCTCCAGCACTACCTAATCATCTATCCAATTTGCTATGCACAATCTACTCCACAGATCATTCCTCGCTTGACATGCACCCAATCACTTTCCTCCCTGGCCCAACTCTCTTCTGTCTCACCTCCAGGCTCGTACAAAAAACCAAGATACTATAAATTCCTGAACCTCTCTCCAACTGTACCCATTCAGCCACACTTCACATCCTATAGACACTTACTCCTACTCTTAACAGCTCTCAAAATTCTACCACTTCATTCCTACTCGCTTCTATAAGAATATACTACTTTGTAACATTCACCCTCAGCTTCCGTCTTTTCACACATGATCAAACGCGGAGACAACTTTCTGTAGTCACTCTTCTTCGCCATCAGAACGCATCCATCTGCCAAAAAGAATTGTATTTAGAACCATTGCTCCACTTTGAATTACATTCCCACTACCAATATCTACAACTAGTTGCTTTCATGCTCTCTTTACACCTTCATGTATATCAGACAGCCACGGGGACAACCACACAGCCTTGCCTCCACTCTCCTTGTACTCTTATGTACACCTTCCACTACTAGACACGTACAGCCACGGGTACACACACAGCCTTGCCTCACCACCATCCTTTACTCTTATTACACCTTCCATGTATAGTCAGACAGCCACGGGGACATCACACAGCCTTGCCTCACACCTCCTTGTACTCTTATTACACCTTCCATGTATAGTCAGACAGCCACGGGGACATCACACAGCCTTGCCTCACACCTCCTTGTACTCCAAAACTTTCCCTCAGTCCTCCCTCCACCCCGACACACGCCGAGGCATCCTTACAGCCAGGCTTTGACAAGACATTCCCGAGTGTGAGAAACAGAAGAGAAAGTGTCGTGTTTTAGCAGCTCATTTCCAGCGTGACTTTATAAACTTTCTACCTAAGGAATGACAAGACTTATAACATTGTATTTTGTGTGTTGCTCCAAATATTTGTGTCTAAGAATTTCCCCAAAGATTGAGTGCTAGAAAAAATCCCTCTTGTCAACATGCCGTTAATTATGTTGTGTGGTGAGTGTGTTCCCTGTGTATGTGTGTTCCCTGTGTGTGTGTGTGTGTGTTCCCTGTGTGTGTATGTGTGAGTGTCTGCCATCAATGTATAGACTCACACCACCCTTAGTGTTCCTATGTATACCTATACATGTTAGTAGTAATAATAGTACCTACACATTTGTTATATTTTTGTTAAATGAAGACCAGACAATTGTGTGAATGTTATGACTTCCTGTATTGTTTTAAGACAATAAAGAGAGAAATCATTAACTTAGAAGCACAATGACATCTTGTTTCTTATTCTTTGTGACCTGGTGATGAAGTCAGGTGTATCGGGGAGTGTACAGATTCAAGGGTAATCTTCACAACTGTACAGTACTATAATGACGTGCATTATACGACTACTTCAACAACTACCACCAGTACTTCATCAATTACTACCTTATAATAAACAAAAGGCTGTCCTAAAAGTCGCTATCCACGGAAAATAAACCAACTTTTGTGAATGGGCTCTAAAAAACCTGGACGGAAGAGCTGCAAACTTCACAGCCGGGATCCTGTTTACTGATGAAGCCAATTTTTACGTCAATGGGCGAAGTCAATCCCAAAAGTTACGTTACTGGAGTTACGTTACATTAAAAGTTACGTTACTGGAGAGATGCCAACCTGAACTGGAAGAGATTGTTAAAAATACAAGGTGCTGGAAAAGTGGTGTGTGTGTGTTCATCTATTGTATTTTACAGGGCCTGAGCTGCACTCGTATGGCCCCGTCTCCATATCAACATTCTTATCATTCATCCTTAGTGTTGGCCGAAGCCATCACCCCGGGAGGCGGGTCACAAAATCCCAGGCAACCACCTATGGTACCCAATTCAATGCTGGTGGAAAGGGCTCGAGGTTTTAAGGAAACAGCCCATACTGTCTCCGCTCCGCCCGAGGGATCGAACCGGATTCTCGGCTTGGAGCACGAGCGTTCTAACCGTACTACTACGGAGGACCGTATATGATGCAGGTGTGTGAGGGGGATAATGGAAGCTGATGATGGTGTCTGGTGTGTGAGCGGCGGGGGATGGTGTGTGTGTGCGCGGGGGTGCTGTTGGTGTGTGTGTGCGGAGGCGGGTGATGGGGGTGTAGTGTGTGCGGGTACCCGTGATGGTGTAACATCCATTGGGTCGATGGGAATTACTCAACTGTGTGCTGGGGGGGTCGATGGTGTGTTGTGGGTGAGGGGGGTGAGTGGTGGTGTGTAGTGTGCGGGGGGTGATGCGTGTGTGGTGTGGCGGAGGGGCGTGATGGTGTGGGTGGATAGGGTGTGCTGGGGGGGTGATGGTGTTGTGTGCAGGGGGGGTGATGGTGTGTCGTGTAGTGCGAGTGAGGCGTGATGGTTTCTTCTGTAGGGCTTGAGTCTGTCATTGTGTGTGTGTGCGGGGGGTGATGGTGTGTGTGGTGGGCGGTGGGGGGTGATGGTGTGCTCTATTAGTGGTCGGGTGCGGGTGGGGGGGTGATAGGTTTGGTGTGTGGCGCGGGGTGTGATAGGCGTGAGGTGTGTGTGTGTGCGGGGGGGGGTGGGGTGATGGTGTGTGTTGTGGGTTCGGAGGGTATGGTGGGGTGTTGTATGGGGGGGGCAAAATTGAGGTTTATGGGGAAACAGAAATAGCGAACCGGTGAATCGGCTGCTTAAAAAAAAAATCATCTGGTGGCGTTGAGTTGTGTTGTGTGGTTTCGGTCCTTCATCCTGGCGGCTAGGCTCTAATTGGCAGCCTTTGTTCCTTGTCCTCCTCGCCACCAGGAGATCCTTCTAACCAGAGCAAGGTTCAATCCCCTCATTCATGGAAAGATAAAATAAGTTAGTGATATAATATTTCTGACCCCAACCTCTGTGTCAGGAACATATAGGAAACAGAAAGCGGTACTAGTCATATCTTAAGTGTTACCATTGATATAAATGTTAAATAAAAGGTAACCGGAATATACGGAGAACCTACATAGATATCTCTTAATGCCCGTCCGAAGAATAACTCCCTTAAAGAAGAAATCTCTGATTGCCTAGGAACAATGTCTGTGTTTGTGACGTGTCCTGTGACTGAGGAAGCACATTTTTACGTCAATGCGAACTGGATGAGGCCGTAAAAATGCAAGGGTGCTGAAGACAAAGTGATCGTGTCGTGCTGTGGGGGGGGGGGGTAAAGGGGAACCGTTGTGTATGATGTGTGGGGGTCTGGTTAGTGGAACAGAAAAACCATCAATTTGTTGTATGTGTGGGGGGGGGGGTGGTGTTTAGGGGGAAACAGTTGTGTGTGTGTGTGGGTGGTCTGTGTTTGAGGGGAACAGTTGTGTGTGTGTGGGGGGGGGGGTTTTTAGTGGGAACCGTTGTTGGTGTGTGTGTTAATTGGGGTGGTGTTGAGGGGAACACGTTGTTGTGTGTTGGGTGGGGGGGGCGGGGGTTTAGGGAACCGTTGTGGTTGTGTGTGTGGGGGGGGGGGTTCTAGGGGAACTAGTGGTGTGTGTGTGTGGGGGGGTTTAGGGGAACAGTTGTGTATGGGTATGTGGGGGGGTGTTCTAGGGGACAGTTGTGTCGTGTGTGTGGGTGCGCGGGCGTGTTTAGGGAAACAGGTGTGTGTGTGTGTCGGGGGGGTGTTATAGGGGAACAGTTGGGTGTGTGTTGTGCGTGGGGGGGTTGCGTTAGTGGGAACAGTGGTAGGTGGTGTGGGCGGCGGGAGTTTAGATGGGAACAGTTGTGTATTCTGTGTGTGGGGGGGGGGCCAGGGGGGGCGGGTTTAGGGGAACAGTTGGTGTACGGTGTGTGGGGGGGTGTTTAGGGGAACAGTTGTGTGTGTGTTGTGTGTGGGGTGTGTTTAGGGGGAAACAGTTGTCGATGGGAGTGTGTGGGGAGGGGGTTTTAGGGAATAACAGTTGTGTGTTTTGTGTTAAAGGGAACAGTTGTGTTGTGTGTGGGGCTGGGGGTGTGTAGGGAAAACAGTTGATTAATTGCATGTGTGTGGTGTGGGGGGGGTGTTAGGGGACATGTTGTGTATGTGTGTGAGGGGGGGGGTTTAGGGGAACAGTTGTGGGGTGTGTGGGGGGGGGGGTTAGGGGACAGTTGTGGGGGTGTGTGTGTGGCGGGTTTAGGGCGAACAGTTGGTGTGTGTGTGGGGTCTGTGGGGTGGTGGTTCAGAGGGTACAGTTGTGTATGTGTGTGTGTGGGGGGGGGGTGGGGGGCTGGTTTAGGGGAACAAGTTGTGTGTGTGGTGGGGGGGGGGGTAGATCAGGGAACAGTTGTGTGTGTGTGTGTTGGGGGGTGTTTAGGGAACAGTTGTGATGTTGTGTGTGGGAGGGAGTGTTTAGGAGGAACAGTTGTGTGTGTGTGTGAGGGGGGGGGGTTTGGGAAACATTGTGATGTGCTTTGGGGGATGAGGGGGGGTTAGGGGAACAGTGTTGTGTGTGTGTGTGCTGGTTTGGGGCACACAGTCTTGCGCTGATGTGATGGGGAGAGGGGATGGTTAGAGGGGGAACAGTTGTGTGTACAATGTGTGTGCGGGGGGGGGTTTAGGGGAACAGTTGTGTGTGTGTGGGGGGATGTTTAGGGGAACAGTTGTGTGTGTGTGTGTGGGGGGGGGTTTAAGGGGAAAGTTGTGATGTGTGTGGGGCTGGGGGCTGTGGTTTAGGGGAACAGTTGTGTTTTACATACACTCTAGTGTGTGGGGCGGGGGGTTTAGGGGAACAGTGGTGCGTTGTTGGGGGGGTGGGGGGTTTAGGGGAAACATTTTATCACTGGTGGGTGGGGGGGTGTTAGGGAAAGTTGTGTGTGTGTGTGGAAGGGGGGAGTGTATTGAAGAGGGAACCCGTTGTGTGTCTGTGCTGTTGGGCGGGAGTGTGTAGCGGGAACAGTTGTGTTGTGTAGTGGGGGGTGTTTAGGGGAAACAGTCTGCTGATGTGTGTGTGGGGGGGGGGGGTTAGGGGCAACAGGTTGTGTGTGTGGTGGGGGGGGGGGTGTTTATGGAACAGTTGTGTGTGTGTGTGGGGGGGTTAGCGTGAACCGTGGTGTGTTGGGGGGGGGGGTGTTAGGGCGAACAGTTTTTTGTGTGTGGGTCGCTGGGGGTTTAGGGGAACAGTTGTAGTGTGTGTGTGGGGGGGGTGTTTTAGGGAACAGTTGTGTGTGTGGGGGGGGGTGGTGGTTAGCGGTACAGTTGTAGTGTGGGTGTGTGGGGGGGTTTCAGGGAACAGTTCGTGTGTGCGTGTGGGGGGGGTTTAGGGGAACAGTGTGTGTTTATGTGTAATGGGGGTTGAGGGGAACAGTGTGTGTGTGTATGGGTTGTGTGTTTAGGGGAACAGTTGTGTGTGTGGGGGGGGGGGGGTTTAGGGGCAGGAACAGTTGATTGTGTGGGTGTGCCGGGGGTGTTTTAGGGGAAGTATGTGTTGTGAAGGGGGGGGTGGGGGGTGTAGGAGAACAGTGTGTAGTGTGGGGGGTGGGGGGACGGCTAGGGGGACAGTTGTGTGTGTGTGGGGGGAGGTAGTGTAGGGAACAGTGGTGTGTGTGTGTGGCGGGGCGGGAGGGCGTTAGGAACAGTTGTGTCAAACCATTTTTTTTGGCACAAACCTTAAATGGCGAATCGTGAATCCAGGGTACATTCCTCTCACCCAAAACCCCCTCTTCCGATCCCCAACCCCCATTTGTAGCCATATACTACAAGAATCAAGTATGCCGATCCTTTATTTGACTAGGATGGGAATCGGGTGTTATTTCCTGCCGAGACGTGCGCCACACCTAGTACTTCATTCACCGGCATCGGTGTACTGGGTGCGGACAGTATGATGAACAACTTCTCACATTCTGGGGCCAGCGAGATCCCCGGACTTCAACCCTCTCGGATTGAACTTCACGGCCACTTAAAGGCCATGGTGTGATATACAAGGAAAAGATTAGGAACACGGACATATTTAAGAGACTCTTTAAAAATCAATGGGGCAATACAAGGGTGGCGGTGGCAGCGTGGGTTCGCGCCTGCAAGTGGCAAGCACGGTGAACAGAGCTGAATCCGCCAGGTGCCCCCCATCTGTCTACACAGTGGTTCGTAACCTGTCTTAGTGCTACCAGGGTACTACCCTTAGACGATCTTCCATATTATTTTGTCTAGCGCCGTAACCACCTAGTTATTTACAAAAAAAGTATAATACTAGAATAAGGAGTGAATCATAAATGGGACGGCATGGTACTGTTTTTTGCGTTTGTCCTTATACAACCGAGTCATAGATACTTTCCGTCTTTGGCATCGGGTGAAAATTCAGTCAAAAGCTCTTCAGCCAACTGGACGCCACGGCGGGTGCGGTGGGGGACGGGTCTTGCGACGCTGTACTTGTACGTGACAAGTCTTGTCCCTGTCTGACCCCGGCCCGGTAATTAGGCACGTTTCAGTGCGGGACACAAAACAAACTACCTAGCCTCAACCCAATCAAGTAATAGTTTTTGCGGGGAAATGCATTTAAGGTGTTTTCTGTCTGAACCAAATTTGGTTCTTCTCATTACAAAAGTTACGTCCAATACCAAACAGGTGACTCATTACAGATTTCGTCATGACCAACAATTACCCTAATTTGGTACTGAAGATGGACTAACTATAAGTGGAACCTGCAGCAACAGGACACTATGAACCATACCACACGAGGCTGATGTGGTAACTCATGGTACCGCAACGGTAAGCAGAAAAAATGACATATGACGGTAACTAAGATATGTACAAGTGATTGGAGTATGACTCTAATGATCGAACCGTTTTGGACTCCAGGGGTTAAAGACCAAATTGATGACAGACAAAATAGTGTAGAAAGTATAGGAATTCAGCCTCCGTATGAAATATGATAGTGAAAAGTATGTGGGCAGCATGTCTTCGTACCCCCAGGTGGAAGGTATCGGACCCTGGCTGGTACAGGTGCCCCAGGTAAGAACCTCTGTTCTACCCCGTCGAGTGGCCTAAGAACACCACATGCTGTCCATCACTCCTGGCTGCGATGCGAGGCATCGGACGACACAGGGGGGCGGCAAGAGCCTACTGAATCACAGGCGGTCACTATAACAATCCTGACCTGCGCACCACCGGCGAGGGCCAAACAGCACAGCCCTCAAGTGAACCTCCAGGGCCTACAGCCCACACCGGAGGTCCACTGCACCACGCGCTAATGACACTTGCATAAACACCAGATGTATCGACAGAGTTACCAGAAGCGGAGAGAGACTTATGTTGGTTTATAAAGAAATGCACCATCACGTAGAGAATTGTGTAACTAAAGGCATATATATTGCTCTAAATTGAATATTTGTTCCTATGTACGGCATTTGGGACAATTGTATTACCACAAATCCCCTCTAATACTACTTCTACATACAACACAATATGAATTGTCATCGTATAATATACTAATGATAATATTCTCTGGATTTGCCAGAGCACCACGCCACTGTTTCTGCCTCAAATTACTACCTCACCACACTGGACTGCTGCATAAAAGTGCGTGCATTACGTATTGACATACAACTATGTGCAAAAGGACGAGAGAAGAGAGAGAGAGAGAGAGAGACAAGAGAGAGATAGAGAGAGAGATCGAGAGAGAGAAGATGAGAGAGAGATATATCTATGAGAGAGATTAATTCCAGCATGCAGATATGGAGAGTCAGGAGAGAAGAGAGTGAGCGAGAAGAAGTCATTTCCATAAAACGTGATAGAGAGAAGAGAGAGTAGAGAGAGAGAGAGAGAGCGAGAGAGAGAGAGACGAGAGAGGAGACGAGAGAGAGACAGAGAGAGAGAGAGAGAGACAGAGAAAGAAAGACGAGATGAGGAGAGAGAGAGAGAGAGAGAGAGATGAGATAATTTTGTTTTGATAGATCAAACAGCTATTTAGGCAACACTGCAAAAGGCAAGGATGAGAGGGAAGGAAGGCAAGGCTAGGTAGGACAGCGTAACACGACCCAAAGGGAAGCCACGAGCGCCTCAAGGGGCCGGTGTAGTCCCTGGTCCCCGCCGGCGGCAGATTGGGTCGGTGACAATTTTCCCTCAGTCTGTTCTGTATCACTTAGAATTGATCCCACATGACGTGCAGCGACGAAGCAGGGGGAGGAGGAGGACGCACTGGCGTGGCTAGGTATCTATCAATTGGGGGGCACCTGGGGGTGGGGGGCACTAGGGCAAGTGGAACTCAAGAGGCATTCTGATGCCACCACATAAAAGGGGGTATTAGGGCATATCGCCCAGTCACAGGTCCAAGCAGATTATAGGGCAGCCATAGCCAGTAGGGTGGAGCGTTTTTGGGGGGGTTTTTTCCCATTTTTTTGTTAGAACGTTGGGACTAGTGCGGCAAAAGTTGCGAAATCACACCAGATAACCACTGTTAAAATATTAGAACATACAAAAAATTTTCTTAAGGGGGCCCAACCGATCGAAGTTTTGATTTTTTCAAAATTTCAAAATTTATACGTTTTTGCACTTTTTGGCAATAACCAACCTTCTTTATTTTTTATAAAATTGCAACTAGTGTAGAAATATGTGCAACGTATTCACGTAAACGTAGGAAAAATTTGAAGCAGAAATTCAAATTTTCAGGTGGCCCAACTCAATTTATGTGTAGAAAAAATATGTTAAACTCGATATTTCATTTATTTCATCAAGCAGGACCAGTATGAGTGATACAACTGACACATATATCCAGTAGAAATAGGCCAGAACTCACAACGGAGGAGGTGGCTGTCACCAATCAGCGCCGCGCTTTTCTCACCAATTAGCGCCCCGCGCTTATTCTAATTTTCTCACCAATCAGTGTCGCGCTTATTAACCAAATCAGCGGCTGTTACCGCGAACAATAACCACCAATAGCTACGTATGCGCTGCCGTGGCGCTGGGTTTATAAGCAAAGAGCTCACGGCTGAGAGATTACTTTGCCCGCAAGCCAGCGCAGTGTCAACATCTCCACTCTCCAGATCGATCACTGCAACTGGGTTTCTTGATTTCCCCACTGTTACGATGTACGTGAAGGCTGTGTTGCGCTCACGCTATCATGGCAGGCTTGGCGTCGGCAGCATCTGCTGCGGTACGCACTAGACTAAAACCCTTTCGTCTCCGATCTTTGGCAGTGCTTTTTTGTATTTCACAGGAGATCAACTCCCAAGTTACAGGGATGTCAATGAAATGTTTTTCTGCAAAGGTACGACTGCAAGATGCAGGGTTCAAATTAAAGATCCTGCAGTGAGAACAATTTCTACTATTGTCGAGGAAAAATTGAGGGAAATATACGCCAGAGCATCATCCAACACTATCCCAAGCCAGGCATCGTGACCATGTTTGGGAGGCTTATTCAATTTTAAGTATAAAAATTTATTGAAATTTTACAAAGACCTAAAGATGTGCAAAGTTACAAGAAGAAAAATTGAAGCTTTTGGGGGAGAATTCGCAGAAACTTTCGACATAGCAGCTTGTAAATGCGCGTTCGTCCCACTGTGTCACTGCCCTCGCGTTTCGAAAGAAATTGTATTAGAGGAAGCATTTCTTACTGATCAAGGACACAGCGGAAGATGTATATCGGAAGACTAGATAAAAAACAAGCAATGTTCTTGCGAAAAACGTAGTGGCAAGAAACGTCAGAGATGAAAAGGATTCAGGATCAGGAGCCACCACATCGGTAAAATGATCAGCAATTTCATGAATCACCGAGTAAATCCTCCATGAATATATCATCTGATGAGGATTATTTCCTTCAAAAAAAATTCAGATATTGATGCAAAAAACAATCATCAAAAAGATAAAGGGGCCCAAATAAAGAAACAAACAAAATTACTCTGCCCTCTTTTGCTGAAGCCTTTTGATAAAAACCGGTTGTGTCAGATCGTGCTGCAGCTCTTTATCGAGCTCCTCGGAAGACGTTGGTCTAATCAAGAGGAAGATTCATCGAAAGTTATTGACCGCAGCAAAGTAAGTAAGAAGAAAAGACAGCGCCACAGAAACGTTTATCACTGAACACAGGGAAAAGCACAGAGATGTTGGCAGTATTTACTTTGATGGTAGGAAGGAGTGACAATGATCACAGAAAAGATTGGAGACAGAATCACACAAAAAACAGTCATAGAAGAACATTCTCGGTACTTTCAGAACCAAATTCAACATATCTTGGTCATTTTACTCCTGGAAGTGGTTCTGCTCGTAGCATTACAAATTGCCTGTTCCAATTTTGCAGAAATAAAAATTTCTTATCTTTCGATAATCTAGTAGCTCTCGGCTGTGATGGAACAGCTGTTTTAAATACTGGCTGTAAAGGAGGTGCTATCAGGATCATTGAAGAACGTCTCGGTAAACCGCTACATTGGTTGTTTGCAGTTGCACGGTAACGAACTTCCTTTTCGCCATCTCATTGAAAAAACTCGATGGGAAAACAAGTGGACCTCGAGCTTTACTGGCGCAAAATTTGGAAAGCAGCTGGCAGACTGCGAGAAACTCCCAATAAAGGAATTTGTCACGTGCAAACCGGACCTCAGTCTTTTTTCTTCTGATTCGTTGAGCACAGACCAGAAATACCTCTAAAGAACTTCATCAGTCAATTTCAACTGGTGTAGTCTCTGAAAAAACTGGCCAGTCGTCAACCAGGAAAGATGAATCATGCAAGGTGGCTCACGACAGCAAAACCCAAAAACTTCGCCTGTATGTAGGAACGGACGATCCTACGGATGTGTTGAACACATTGGTCACTTTCATCATGAAAGTTATGCACCAATGTGGTTCCGCATTAAAACACAACCACACGTACGAGATGGTGCCCAAAAATGTTTCCCCAGGACGTTTAAACCCTCCAAGGATTTGATGACAGTATTGTCAGCGTGGTTCAGCCAGTCATACAGCGAAAGCATTCTTTGCTGCTCCGGAAAATATCCTGCCCAGCATGATTCAGGATGAACGAATAGATGTTTTGAGAAACTGGGATGGCGTCGAATTAAGAGAGCACGGCACTTCAAGAAGACTGTCCCGCGTCAACCGCCCGCTCACGATTCCAGCTTTACTATTCGATAGCGTGGATACATCAATATGATTGATTGGCAATCTTGTGGGCTTACAGGAGCCTCCCCTGACGATGACTTCGGACGAAGAGATCAAACCCAAAACAATCCGCAAAAAACGTCCTTCGTCACGAACCTTTCCGTGTTTCACACAAGCAGTAAGCGAGTTATAAAACTCGTAAAAAGACGCTTCAGCGCAAGTGTGTGGACACAATTCAAGAGATGGATTCATCCGTGCGCGGCTCGCATCTAGAGCAAGAAAACGTCGTTTGAGTCCAAAAAGGCAGTACAAAACGAAGTGAAGCTAACACTATTAGTAAGTACCGTGGGGACGGGCAATGTCGGGGATACATATAGACTTATTAAAATTTTAGTCATGATGGATATCAATCTATGCCCCGATTGGTGGTTGGAGGGTAGGGCGTGGGTGGAACTCGAAGTACAGCCCCCTCCCGTGGTGAGTTCTGGGTTATTTGAACCTTACTTCTGTAAGGAAAAATAAGCGAAGAGCTGTTATATGTGACATGTATTGTAAGTGTATACTTTGATCGATGTTTGACGACTCATACTGGATATGTGGGTATATGTGCCCAGCGTGATGAAATAAATGAAAATATCGAGTTTTAACATTTTTCTACACATAATTGAGTTGGGCCACCTGAAGATATTAATTTCTGCTTCAAATTTTACCCACGTTTACATGAATACGTTGCACACATGTCATACAACTAGTTGCAATTTATAAATAATAAAGAAGGTTGGTTTTTTTGCCAAAAAAGTGCAAAAAC
>JACEEZ010004543.1:0-20000 GCA_016584305.1 Chionoecetes opilio | reverse complement strand
ACACACACACACACACCACACACACACACACACACACACACACCACACACACACACACACACACACACACACACCCACACACACACACCCTTTATGAAGTAGAATAATGGGATCAGTAGAATAATCCCAATTATAAATAATGGAAAACTTTGAAGAAAAAACGATGTAAAACTGACACCCAATGTGAATTTTTTTTTTTTTTTTTTTTGCCAACCTTATAGGTTAAATTTTAAGATTTTCAGTAATATGCCTCTTAAATTTGGTGATTTTTTTTTAATATTGGTCTTACACATTAACATTGATCAAAAAATGTTAATATTGGTCTTACACATTAAAATTGATAAAAAAATCTTTCAATTGGTCAAAAAAGGCTAAAATTGGTTTATAAATGTTAAACTTGGTCTAAAAATAAGATAATATCGGTCAAATTTTTTTTTAAGTTGGTCTAAAAATGTTAAAACTGGGGTACAATATGTTAAAATTAGTCTAAAAGTTACTAAATCGGTCTAAATACGTTAAAATTGGTCTAGTGTTAAAACGGGCCTTTAAAATGTTAAAATAAGTAACAGATACTAAATCGGTCTAAAAATGTTAAATTTGGTCTAAGAAATAGAAAAACACTAAAATTAGTCTTAAAAAAAAAATTGGTCTAAAAAATGTTAACCAAAAAATATATAAAAAGTTGGAGTAATTGGCCAATTTTTTTTAAAAACTGGTCTATAAAATACTAAAACACACACACACACACACACACAGGGTTCGATCCCTGGGCGGAGCGAAGACAGACGGGCGGTCTTCTTAAAACCCGAGCCCCTGTCCACCCAGCAGTGAATGGGTAAGGGGGGTTTGTGACCCGCTTCCCGGGGTGGTGGCTTCGGCCAACACTAAGCACTAAGGAAGAATGATAAAATAAATGTTGATATGGAGACGAGGCCATACGAGCGATGCTCAGGCCCTGTAAAATACAACTAGATGAATACACACACAACAGTCACACACACACACAACACACACACACACACACACACACACACACACGTGTAATTTTTTTATAAAAAAGTAGTGTGTAAGTACGACTATATGTAAGTAGGTTTGTAAGTACATACAGGGACGAATATGTGTGTACTACATACAGTGGAGTAGTGATACAAAATAATAGAAAAAAAGTAGAAAATAGACGAAGAAAAAGTAGAAAAAAAGTAGGTCTGTAAGTACACAGGGGGCTTAAGTACATGTGTAAGTATATGTGTACGTCTGTGTAGGGTGTAAGTAGCTAGTTGTGTAAGTCTCTATAGTAGTTGTGCAAGTGTGTGTGTAATTATATAGGAGTGTGTGTGTGTGTGTGTGTGTGTGTGTGTGTGTGTGTGTGTGTGTGTAAGTACATGTGTGTGTGTGTGTGTGTGTGTGTGTGTGTGTGTGTGTGTGTGTGTGTGTGTGTGTGTGTGTGTGTGTGTGTGTGTGTGTGTGTGTGTGTGTGTTTTGGCTTCTCATATATGCCTATGGAGTAATTTTTTTCCTATGGGCCTATGAAGACAGTTAAAAAAATCATATAGACCTATGGAGTTAGTTAAAAAAATCATATAAGCCAATGGCCTAAGTAAATTTAATTTCTAGTATCTAGGCCTATTGTGCTAAAAAGTGTAAGAAAATTTAACTTTTTTTCAGTAAATTTCCTGGTTTGAAGATATTCTCACGGAAATTAATATCATAAAACGTAAGTGTATTACGTTTATATTTTAGGTAGAATGCAAAATAAAAAAGTTAATTGGTACTTGCCACCAAGTACGAGGTCAAAAGCACATACATTTTACCCACGTATTTTGATGTGTTAGGAATTGTTACATTAAAAATTATTAAAATGTTACATAATTAAAGTCTTTAAAAAAATCGAGGGAAATGCCTCATTTTGGCTGTACAGCAGTGTTGCTGCATTACAAGGCACGTAATGCAGGGCACGAAGGCACGTAATGCAGGGCACGGAGGCACGGAGGCACGTAAGCACGTAGTTAGTTATAAGCTGTGACACCTGGGCAGTGTTTCTAACCCCTACAACACCCACAACACATGAACCATAACCCAAAGGGGGTCTGTGGGGGGCAAAACTCCCTCCCAATTAGGTTAGGTGACGTAATCAATGCCCCGGTTAGGTTAGTGAACTAGCGGGGGGGGGGGGTCTGTCAGGTCAGGAGAGTATTGGTTGAAACTGCATATTTACCTGATTATATTGAAATCACAAAATAATTCTGAAACTGCAGTTTTTATGCGCGCACACCCTAACGCATGTCAACAGCCACTTGAGTATTGCACGTAATATAGGGTTGTCCCATGTGTGTGTGGGGTGTTGTGTTGTGGTGTGTGGGGGTGTGTGTGTGTGGGGTGTGTGTTTTTGGGGTTTTTTTTTTTTTAATTTGTTTTTTTTTGGGTTGGGTTTGTTGGGGTTTTTTGGGGTGTTTTTTTTTTGGGGGGGGGGGGGGGGGGGGGTTTTTTTTTTTTTTTTTTTTTTTTTTTTTTTTTTTTTCTGTTTGGTTTCATTAAAAATTAAAAAAAGGGAATTAATTTTTTAAAAAAAAATGGGGGCCTTTTTGGACAGAAAAAATTTCTTTAAACCAAATGGGGGGCCAAAGACAAAAAAACCAATAACCCAAGGGCCAAGAAATTTTAACCGGGGGACAAAGGCCTAGTGTAAAAGGGGTGAAAAAATTTTTTTCCCCCTACAAAAAACCACAAAAATAACCATAAAAAGGGGTAGTCTTTTTTTGGGGGGAAAAAATAAAGGGTTTAAGGTCCTTAAGCCCCTTTGGGGTTTAAAAGAACAAGGCTTTGGGGGGGGTTTTGAGGTAGGAGGGTTTGGTTAAAAAAAATTTAAAATGTTAAAATTAAATTTCAAAAAAATAAAAGGGGGGAAATCCCAATTCTTCCCGAACTTTTAAAGGGGCCGGAACACCCCTAAGGGGGCCATGTCAACGGGGGCCACTTTGAGGGAACAGGGAAATTTTAAATATAAGGGACCCTCGAAAGCTACCCCTAAAAAACAAAAGAAAAAAGGGGGTTTGGGGAAAAAACCCCAAACAAGGGTAGGTGAGGGAAAAATGGAGGAGAGAAAAGGGGGGGGGGGGGGAGAGCGGGGAGGGGAAGAGAAAGAAAGGAAAGAAAACAAAAAGAAAAGAGAGAAAAAGGGGGAACCCCCAAGGAGAAAAGGGAGAAGAAACAAAATAAAACAGGAGGGAAAGTAGAATCCAAGAGGGGATGGAAAGGGGAGAGAGAAAACCCTTGGGAGAGAGAGAGAGAGAGGAGAGAGAGAGGGAAAGCAAACGGAAAAAAAGAGAGAGAAAGAGAAGAAAGAGGAGAAGAGGAAGGGAGAAGAGGAGAGAGGCGGGGGAAGAGCGAGAGAGAGAGAAAAGAGAGAGAGATGAGGAGGAGAGAGAAGAGAGAGAGGAGAGAGAAGAGGGGGAGAGAGAGAGAGAGAGAAAAGAGAGAGGGGAAGAGGAGAGAGATGGGGAAAAGAGGGAGAAAAGAGAGAGAGAGAGAGAGGGGAGAGGAGAGAAGAGGAGAGAGAGAGAGAGAGAGAGAGGGGAAGAGAGAAGGAGAGAGAGAAAAAGAGAGAGAGAGAGAGAGAGAGAAAAGGAAGAGAGAGAGAGAGAGAGGAGGGGAGAGAGAGAGAGAGGAGAGAAGGGGGGGGGAAGGGAAAGAGAGGAGAGGGAGAGAGGAAGAGAGAAAAAGAGAGAAGAAAAGAGGAGAGAGAGAGAGAGAGAGAGAAGATGAAAAGAGAGAGGAGCGAGAGAGAGAGAAGAGAGAGAAAAGGAGAGAAAAGAGAGAGAAAAGAGAGAAAAGAGAGAGAGGGGAAAAGAGAGAGCCCCCAGAAACAAGAAGAAAAGAGGAAAAGAAAAAACTAAAAATAAAAAAGGAAGAAAAAGCGAAAAAGAAAAAGAAAAAAAAAAACCCGGAAAGAAAAGGAAAGGAGGGAAGAAGAGAATTCGAAAAAAAAAAAGGGAAAGAGGAAGAGAGGGGGGGACAAGCCCCCAAATTTTTGGGAAAAGGGCCAAGGACGGGGGAAAAAAAAACCCCCAAAAACAAGGCAAAGGAAATTTTTTAAAAGGGGGTTGGGGAAAAAGGGGGTTTTGGAAAAGGAAAAAGAGAGAAGACCATTGCCTTTAATTAAGGGGGTTTAGAAAATTTTCGTTTTGGTTTTTAATTTGGCCCAGTGGAAAAAAACCCCAAAAACTTCCCCTTTAAACCCCAAATGAAAAAGCCCTTTTTCCCCTTTTTCCCCTAGGAAAGAGAAAAAAATTTTAATGGGAAAGGGAAAAATTTTTGTTTAAATAAAATTAAAAAGAAAAAAACTTTTTTACAACCCACCCCTTTCTTTTTATAAGGCCTTATTTTGGTAAGGGGAAAACCCCTTAAAAAAACCCTTTAGGGAAAAGGTGTCCCAAAGGGGGGTAGAAGGGGTTGAAAAGGTATAAAATGAAAAGGGGAAACCCCCCTTCCCCCTTCCAAGGGGGGGCAGAAAAAGTTCAGGTTCAATTACCTGTCCAACCCCCCCCTTCCCCTTCCCACACAAACAGCCCAACCCCCTATGCCCTATCGGTCCAAAGAGTAAAATTTTAATTTTAAAATTTAAAAACCGGATTTCCCAGGGTAATAAAAATTAAAAACTACAAATTTTTTTATAATATTTTTTTCCCCGGGTTAAAATAAAATTTACCTTTTTGTACCAAGTGTAAAAAAAAATTAAACCCAAAAATTTCAAAATGGCCCCACCTTTCCCCATTTCCCCAAAAAGGGCCCATTTTTGTCATCTAAAAATCCGTCCCCCCCCTTTCTGTTTCAGTCCAAAAGGGGCCCACGGGGTTCAGTTTTGAAAATCCTTTAGTTTTTCCAGGTTTTCTGTAAAAAATGCCCACGCTTTTTTTTTAAAATTTTCCCCTTTTCCGTTTGTTTAGTTTTGTAAAAGAAATTTTTTCACCAAAAATTAAAATCCCCCCAACGTTTGCTAAGTCTCGTTAAAATCGTTACGTTTTCCCTCGTCTCGAAAAATCGCCCTACGTTTTCCCCCTATCTCGGGAAAATCCCCCTACGTTTTGTTCAGTTCTTTTAAAATCCCCCAAATTTTTTGCCTAAGTTTCGGAAAAAATCCCCCCTCCCGTTTGTTTTCAGTCTCTGAAAACCCCTACGGCCCCAGCCTTGAAAAATCGCCCAAAATTTTTGGCCCCCCACTTTTTGCCCCCCCTTTTTTGGGTTTAATTAAAAAATTTTTGTTATTTTGTTTTTAATTTTCTTTTAAAAGGACGTTTTTTTAAGGTTTTGAAAATTTTGTTTAGGTTTTTTTATCCTTTTTTTTTTCCAGGTTTGATGGTTTTGAAAAACGTTATTTTTAAAGGTTAAAAAAATACCCTGGGCCCAATAAACCCCAAAACCAACCCCAAATTTTCCTCCAAACACACACAAAAAAAAAAACCCAACAACAAACCCAGATTTTTTTTAAGGCCTGAAACATTTGTTTTGGATTTTTTTTAACCCTTTTTTCCCTTTTTTGGGTTTTCTATTAAAATTATTCCCCATCCCAAAGAGGCCCCACCCCTGATTAAAAAAACCCAACCCAACCAAAAAAAAAAACCAGGAAACCTATCTTTTTCCCCACCCTTTCCTTCTTTTTTTCCTCCCCCCAAAGGGCCCCGGGTTAAGGGGTAAAAAATTTTTAACCCTTTAGCCCGAACCAACTAAAGAAGAGGAGGAAAAAGGAAGGGGGGAAAGGGCCGAGCCCCGGTAGAAAAAATTTTTAAAAGGGGCCGAACAGGGAAAACAGCAGAGGGGGGAGAGACGACCCAAAAGGGGAGAGAGGGGGGGAAGGGGGGGAAGGGGGAGGGGAGGGGGGAGGGGAATGAGAGGAGGGGAAAAATTAAGAGGAGGGAGGAAAAAGGGGGACGAAAAGGAGGAGAGAGAGAGATAAGGGAAAAAACCCCCGGGGGAAAGAGATAGAGGAGAGAGAGAGAGAGAGAGGGGGAAAGAGAGATAAGGAAAAGGAGAGGAGAGGCAGAGAGAGAGAGAGAAGAGAAGGACTTAGATACAAACGAAAGTAAATTTCGGGAAAATTAAAATTACTTGGGGGAAAAACGCCCCCGAAAAAGTAAAATTTCCACCCTGACGGTTTTTAATTTGCTGCTGTTGTCATTATTTTTTTTAATCACCCTCCCATCCCCCCTCTTAGTATTATTTTGGCTCTCCCCTTCTTCTTACCACCTAATCGTACTCTCTCATAGTGTAGAGAATGCAAGGAGGGGGAAAAAGGGGGCGTTAAGAGCTTTTAATACTAGGAAATGGGGCCGTCCCCCACTAAAGTTGGGAACTGCCCCAAGGTCGACAGAAAAAAGGGTCAACTTTTTAAATACCCCACCTTAAAATACGGGTTTGTCTACAAAAAGAAAAGTCCCCAAAGTAAAATAATATTATTAAAGTAACGCCCCCAGACTCATTTTTTTTTTGCCTAATTATGTTAAATTTTTCAAAAACACCCAAAAAAAAAAAATTTTGGATTTCCGGGGCAATTTTTACGTAAAAACATGACTTTTGAAAAAAGCGCGCGAAAAAAAATTTTTTCCCCTTCCAACGGGGTTTTAAAAATATTTTTGAGACGTCAGAGGAGGAACCCCTCCAAAATAAAAAAATCGGTCTGACACCTATCGGAAAATGTTAGGGTTGAGCGATTTTATTTCCGGTGTCGGGCCCAGTGAATCTGTCGCTTTTGACAGATCTAAGGCCTCTTCATTTGCGACATTTCAGGAACCGGTTCCGGAACCCAAAAAACCCCGGGCTTTCCCCTTTTCCCCGACAAAAACCCGGGTTTCCGGGGGCGACGCGCGTTGTGACCCCAGAAAAAAACCCTTTAAAATTTCCTCCCCAACATTGGAGGTCGGTGGGACAGTAGAGTTTTCAGTTAAAACCCAAAACAAGGCCCCCTTTTTTGGGCCCCCAATTTTCATTTTATCGTAAAGGGGTTTTTCCCGCATGCACGAGTGGGAAAGAGGATGCCCAGACAGGCCTAAAGGGGGAACTGGGGGAAAAGGAAAAGCGGGTCCCGCGATCTTAATCCTTGATATGATCCTTCACATCACGTGAATTCCCACTTAAGTTTTTTTTTTTGTGTTTTTAGCAGCGAGGTTAGAAACCAATTGGTTGAAACCCCGGGGCAAAATATTCCCTTCTCTCCCCTCTCTCTCTCTCTCTCTCTCCTCTTCCCCTTTTTTTCTTTTTTCCCTCTCTCCTCCTCTTTTCTCTCTCTCTTTCTAGCTCTTTTTCCCTCCCCGCGTTTTATCTCTGCGCCCCTCTCTCCTTCTCTCTCTCCTCTCCTCCCTCCTTCGTTCCTCCGGGTTTCTTCTCCTCCTTATAGCTCTCTCTCCATCTTTTCCTTCCTCTCTCTCTCTCTTTTGTCCTTTTCCCCTCTCTCTTCTCTCTCTCTTCTCCCCTCTCTCTCTCTTCTCTCTCTATTTTCCCTTTTTTTCCGCTCTCTTCTCTCTCTCTTCTCTCCTCTCTCTCCCCTCTCTCTCTCTCTCTTCTCTCTTCTCTCCCCTTTCCTTTTCTCTTCTCCCCCTTCATTTTTCCTTCTCTCCCCCTCTCTCTCTCTCTCTCTACTCTCTCCCCTCTTTTCTCTCTCTCTCTCTCTCCCCATTTCTCTCTCTTTCTTTTCTCTCTCTTTTTCCCCTTCCCTTTTCCTTCCCCCTCCCCTTTTCTTTTCCTTTTCTTTTTCCTTTCCCTTTCCATCTTTTCTCTCTCTCTCTTTTCTCTTTTCCTTCTCTCTCCTTTTCTCTCTCTATCTCTCTCTCTCCCCTTTCCCCTTCTCTCCCCTTTTCATCTCTCGGGGGCCCGCTTTCCTCCAAAAGTGCCCACCCACTAAACTGGGCGTATTAAACTATCGTTAGTATACTAAAAAGGGGGGGTACCGTAACACGAAATAACTGAAAAATAGTATTTTTTTAATTAGGGGGGTTCCCTGTGAGTATTTAGGCCCTTTCAATTTTTGCCAATTTCGGCATGGGGGGGGCCAGTAAAAACCCCACACTTAAAAATTATGTAGGTGGTCTTTCATAAATATTTGGGACCGCAAAAAGATTTTGTAAATGATTTGGAGGTGGTAAACTATGAGCGGATCAAAGGTCATTTTCTGGGGTTTTTAAATTTTTTGGGGGGTAACTGGGGGGGAAAACCCACCACTGGAAACACGGGAAAAGGGCCCTTTCATGATTTTTGGAAAACCTGCAAAAAGTTTTAGAAAGTGATTGAAGTGGTTCCCTATAAAGGGTCAAATTTAGTTTGGGGTTAAAATGGTCACTGGCAAGGGTAACCCCCCAAGGAAAATCACTGGCTTTAAAAACTGTGTTTATACTTTTAAATTGGGTTAGGGAAAAAAGGGTCCTTTACAGATAGTTGGGATCTTTTTACGTCAAAAGCTGACTAGATAATTTTTAAAAGTGGACCCCTGGCCACACCCCCACGGGCATCCCTCCCAGTGGGCCATTTCCATACTTTAGCACTGATAGGTAAATATTTTAGGGGCCCAACGAAAATTGGTTCCCTTTTCCCAGAAACCCAAAACCCCCCCGGGCCCTTGCTCTAATGGCCCAAAAGACGCAAAAGGCCAGAGTTTCCCCTTTGTACAACAAATTTTTTACATTTTTTCCGTTTTCTGGGTTGGGGGAAAACATGAGGGACAAATTCATTTATTCTTTTAAATCTTTTTTTTCGTTACCCCACAAAAGGCCCCTTCAGTAATGAAGTTACTTCATAGTTCATAAATTACTCACATAAAATCCCATAATTTAAATTTTCCCCATTTTAACCACAACCTTGATATATGAAGGAATTTTTTGTAGTAATATTTATGTCTTATACATGATTTTGAGAACTTTATAAATATGAGGAAAAATCAGTATATTTGGTTAAAGTGAAGTATGATTCCCAAGAAAGTTAGGGTTTCCCAAGTGGCATGGCATATGTCATAGACCACTGTATACCTGGACTGTTCACGCGCAATGTTTTGAATTGTTTAGGCTGCAAGGAGGGTGGAGTGAAAATATTTTTTTTTCATTATCTTTATAGAATGGGTTGTAAAAAACGTAGCATAGTGTAGGAAAACAAAAATCAAAAAATTTTAAAAAAAAAAAAAATATTTCAGGGTTGCACAAGGGAAATTTAATATCTGTTTTATTTTTGAATTTCATTTTCGTACGTTTAAAAATTACAATTATGCTAATATTGGGAATTTTTTTATTGCAGGTTCTACGATGACTACCACGGAGACCAAGGGCAGGGCGGGTGTTGGAGCACCGCAGAATTTGCCGATAATGTTCTACCGAATTTGCTGATGTTAGGGCATACATGTTTTAAAAACAAAAAACACACTTTCGGAGGGAAAAACCCAAATTTCCATCCATCGTTCCCGATGGGAGCGGAGTTTGTTGCTCTCGACGTGGAGGAAAAGTTTGGCACCCCGGGGTTGGTGGCCCCTCGTCCTCACAAACGAGTAAATTCAATTTTGAACAATACCATACAAAAAATACAGACAGCTACGGAAGCCATATAAAACGCCCCCCCCCCAAAAGAAACGCCAACTACATCGAGAAGCTTTCAAAAATTTTGAAGTGATGCTGACCCACTCTTTGATATATGCACGTTTAAATGGGACGACGGTACGAATGCCCCATGTGAAAGAGAGCGAGGAGTTCCCCCTAAAGAGGGTAGCATTTTAGTCGACCAACCCAAATTGTTTGGAAAATATCAATCGGCGGAAAATTTCAAGGTGGAAAACCCAGCGTTTGGGTAAATTACAAAAAGCGAAAAGGGGGCAGAACAAGAAACGGGATTGAAAAAGAAAGCGAACGGGGGTGATGACCCGATTTAAAAGGTGAGTACGAGTGCGAGTGAATTATAGTCTTACAGACAGGCCCCGAGACAAGGAAAAATTTGACAGGAGGGATTTTCCTTCCCAAGCCGCAGACACCATTTAAAAAGTACATCCCAAACCAGATGAGAGTGAAGGGCCAGTCCTGGGGAAGGCCGCGACAGGCACAGCGTTCGAACGAGCGGCCGCAACCATCGCATCAGCCCCATTTTACGGGCCTCCGGGATATTACAGATCAGAATGCATCAAAAGGGGATCGAAGATTCCCCAAATAAAGGGGAGAAAGGGGCGCAATGGGGGGAGTAAGCCAGACAAGATTTTATGTCGGGAAAAAAACAAGGATATATTTTGATGGCGAAAGGACCGGACCATGTCAAACAAAAAAGAGGCGGAGGGGAAATACCAAAAGGGAAAATTTTTCGTCGAGGAGCATATTTCCGTTGTTAGAGAACCAGACTCTCACTATTTCCCGCCCCTCTAACGGCGGTCTCTGGATCCCTAAAAAGGGAGGGGTTTAAAAACAATAATGACACTTTGAATGAAAAAACACAGAAATTTTCCCCGCCTGGATCAATTGGGGCGAGGAAAGCCCGTAAACACAGGCCACAAAGGAGGATTTTTCCCCTTTAGGAGCGCACCTATCGAGACCCTTGGCAATGGTTTCGTGTTTGCTTTACGCAAGCGAAATTTCCCCTGCAACACCTGTTTCAAACCCTGGATGGTGCCCCCAACAGGTTCCCCAAAAGGGTTTTTCGGGCCCCCAAATTTGGAAAAACCTTCCCAAAATGGCGAAAACACCCAATGGGAATATTTCAACGTAGTGCAGTTTACTGCCAGGCCCTAAAACAGATGATTGAGCAAGACCCGCACTACTTTTTACGACATCTGCAAAGCGGTTAAATTTTTTTATGGTGAATGTTTCCCCTTGACGTCGCCCTTTGTAATCCAGGAGTCCTCAACCACTTAGAGGTTGACAAACCGCCAAACCCCCTGTGTTGAAATCTATGTTTTGGGCAGAAAACCCTCCCTTTAAAAGTTAGTTTTCCCCTCATCACTTTATCCCCTTCCCCCCGTTTACGCCACCCATGGGGGGTTTGACATCAAAATTTCACCCCTTTGTGTCAGGAGGAGCGAGGGGATGTCTACAAATGATCATGAGACACGAACATGAGTATTCTTTTAAAAATATTATTGGGTCCCGTAATTGAAAGGGAATTTCCCTACTTTGAATCCTGAAAAAATCCTCATCGCAATGAAACGGGGATAAAACGTCGGAAAACATGGCGAAAAAAACGGGCTGCGCCGAAACCCCAAGGGGTGGGCTCAACCCTGGAAAATCAACGAGACAGTTTTACAGTCCCTCGCCCTAAAATTTGAAATTTTGGGTGAAAACACCGATATGATCGATTGAACAGTGGAAAAAAGGTTTCCGAGCCCCCAATCACCATGAAGAAACCCCCCTGATGAAGATCTCAAAATCTTCACAAAAGGGCCCAAAAACAACCCCTCATTGATTTGGGCAGGTTTCCCGGGCCCCCCTTTAGGCGGGAGAGAGGTGTTTTTTAAACTTTTTACTGAAAGCGTTTAATGGGCCGGGGTGCGGGGGAGACACGCCCCCCCACCCACGGGGGGGGGGGGGTTTCCTACCCCGTCGGCAAAATCCCCGCAAAATTTTTCCCAAAATTGGGGAAACCAAAAAAAGGCCCGCATCAAATGTAAATGGTCGTCACTGGACAGTTTTACTGGTTTAAGGGGCGTTTAGTAGTTTGGTCGTCAAAATTTTCTTACCCCAAAAGAATGTTTAGGGTTTGTTAAAATAAAAATTTTGTTGACCCCCCTCACTTTCTCCCCAAGAGAACTGTAGTGTTTAGGGAGTTTAAAATTTGCTTTTGGTTGACCACTTTTACTTTCCTTTAAAGAGAACTGTTTACTGTTTTAGTGTTTACTGTAAAGGGTAACAGTTTAAAGTACATTTTGTTTTTCGCATGTTTTTATGCCCCATAGTTTTTTGACAAAAACATTTATCAGAAGTATTTTAAATTATAAAATGGTTTTTTAAATAAAATAGCAGGGGAATAAGCGATTTTTTGTTATTTTTTCAAAAAAATTTCTTTTTTCATCATCAATGTGGCGGGCCTGAGATATTAAAATATTGGAAAAAATTTTAGTAGGTTACACACATACAACCACGCTTTTTATAGCTTTCCATTTTTGAAATGTTTTAAATTAAAAGGGGGGGAAAAAACCATTTTTTTTTTAAAAAAGAGCTATTTTCATCATCGGGCAACCAAGATATTAAAATATGGAAAAAAATTGAGTAGTTTTTACACAACACAACCACGTCTTTTATAGCTTTTCCATGTTGTAATGCAAAATAAAAAAAAGGGGACATTTCCCCACCCTATGCATAGGGGCTGGGGCCCTGCCGAAAAAAGAGATATAGTAGTCTAGGGAATTCAATAGATGGTTTACAGTATATAGATTACTTTAATTTTCGTAAATGTTTGTTTTTTAAAATTTATAAAATAAAAAACAGTAAAACATCCCAACGAAATGCCATTACGAGACTATGACGAAATATGCATAAATTTAATATTACTTAACCCTTTTCGCCTTTTAAAAACTTTGAGTTTAACTTTTATCATGAAGGGGTACAATAAAAGCGCAATTTTTTGCTTCCCCCTTGCAATTTGTTAACTGATAAAAATTAGAACCATGCATAAATTAGCGTTAAATAAAAAAATAAATCATCAACGGTAATTTTCCCGATTGAGTTTTTTATTACTTATATTTAGTTTCTGATAAAGAATTAGACCAGGGATAAATTAGCGTGAAAATAAATAATCCGTCGCGCCCCAGTGGCGAGGGAGGGAGACTTCATTATGGGGGCCATCCCGCACGCCTAGTGGGGGTCCAACCCCCAGCACCATTGATGCCTACCACCGAACCCTTATAACGGTTCCCAAATTTTTTTTCCCTAAAAAAAACAATGATTATTTACCATCTTTTTCAGATTCTTTGCGACATGTTCTTTATTAAAAAAGTACAGGATTTGGGTCACCATTTATTTATCATATATGTAATAAGTTTTTACCATTTGCATTTCAATTTTGTTTCTTTAAAAAAAAATCAATATGAAATCCCTTAGGGCAGTTTTGGGGGGTTTTCCCCCTTTTATATAACTAAAAATGACGTCCACCAAAAGTTTGGGGAAGGGTGCCAAACTCGCCCAGGCTAAGTCATTTTTTTAAATCCCCTCACCTTAAAAAACTTCTATTCCCCCTCCCAAACCCGGGGCCAACCTTTAAACCATCCCCTTTTTTTGATTTTCTTTATTTTTTTACAAAGATAAAAAAGTGCAAAATTGTTCTTGAAAAAAGTTCTAAAAAAAAATTTTAAAAAAAAAAAGGGTTTTTGGTGAGGGCGGTGGTGGAGGGGCAAAAAATTGGGAAGCTCCGAAAAAATGTGATTTGGGAAAAACGCGCGTCTCTAAAGGTCAGTGACGTATCACTGCTCCGCAGGGGGTTGCGGGGAAACCCGGGTTTAAATTTCCACATACCAGGCGGGGAGGACGTCACTGTGACGTCCTGTGAGTATGATGCCAAGACCACTTTAAAACCCCGCCCGTAAAAAACGTGATGTTTTAACCGGCCTAAATAAGGAAAAATAAAATTTTTTATTAAATTTTCCTTTTAACCATTTATTTTTTGGACAAAAAAGTTCCTAAATTTTCCGGGAAAAAGACAGTATGATAGATATTAGGCCAGAGCTGGGCTTTTTTTTTTATTTTTAAATACATTTTTTTTTTAAATTACATTTGTTTTTTTAAAGAAATCTATTTAAAAATACTTTAAATTTTTCCCCATGTTTTTAAAAACCCAAAATTAAATTTTATTTTAATGATTTCTTTAAATAATTGTATTTAAAACATTTACGTAATAAAAAAATAAATACTTTTTTTTATTTATTTTTTTTTGTTTTTTTAATTTTGGGCCAAAAAACCCGCCAAAACTATTGGCAACCCTGATGTTACAGTAAACCATTTTTCCCAATTTTCAGGAAATTTTCTTTTTTTAAGGAAATTTAGGCCTGAAAAGGGAAAACTTCAAAAGGGAAAAAAAAAACAAAAATCAAGGGAAATCCCTAAGGACATAATGTTTTTTTTCCCGACTTTCTAAAAAAAGTTTTATGTAATTAAGATTAAATGCCAGGTGGGGTTTATAATTTTAACCCCTTTTTAAATTTGTCTTTGCAAAATGCCCAAAAAAACAAAATGGGCCCCAATTTTTTATCAATTTATATTAGGCATTTACCACACGGGGGATAGGGGGAAAGGGGGAGGGGGGATCAAAGGTGGATTTAAAAGGGTTTTTGGGCGAGGGCCCTGGGTGACCCCCGGGGGCCCGGGGGTTAGGCCAAACGCCAAGTTCATTTCCTTTTCCCCTGCTGATAAGCGTGTTTTGGGACTCTGTTTCATAAAGTCACTAGTTTTCGGGGGCTTCCCCCCCCTTTTCCCTATACGTATTTAGTTTTCAAGAATTTCAATTGTTAAAAGGGTTTTTGTGAAAAAATTTTAAATAAATAAAAATAAAAAATGCAAACCGAACATTATGTAGGGATGGATTCCATATTTGGTAAATTCCATTAAAAAGTAAAACCAGTATTAAAAACTAATACTTAGAAACTTGAGTTTAATTCATGGAAAACATTTGGTATTTAAAATGTATTTAAAAAAATGTATTTAAAAACAATTAAGTTTTTGGGTTTAGTTTTTTAAATACATTCGTAAAATGTTTTTAGTTTTTTGGTTTTTAAAAATACATTTCTCCCTGTATTTAGTTTTAGTATTACATTACTTTGGGTTTACTTTTAAAAGTTTTTAGGGGCCCAGCTCTGTATTAACTTTAGCATAGACAAAAAATTTATTTTTTGCCCCAAAACCACGCATCGCCTCTAGTGAGTGGGGCTCATGAATATCAGCAAAGAATATGGGCCGTCGAAAAACCGATTTCTCTACCCAATTGGCGGAAAGCGTTCAGGCGGGATAGTTTTGCTTTTCCGAGGCGACCGAAGACCTCATCCTATATATATTATAATTATATAAAATATATATATATATAAAATATATATAAAATATGTTTTTAAATAAAATATTATATATATTTATACAATATTTCTACTATTTTATATATTTATGTTTTTGGGGCGGTTTGTGTGTTGTGTGTTTTTGTGGTGTGTGTGTGTTTTTGCGCCCTTTCCTTGTGTTATTTTAAAGAACCCTTCCCCTACCCACATTAGGGACTGCTGACACACACGACATTCTCTCTCTCTCTCTCTCTAAATTTTTAATAAATAAATATATATATAATATAATATATATTTTAAAATTTTAAAATATATTAATATAATATATAAAAAGGGAACAAAGAAAAAAAAGGGGAAGTCCCAACACCCGCGAGGCCTACACGGGGTATTTCCCGGGCCACCTAAAATACCAAACCCCAACCTTATTCCATCCCCAACCTAAAAACCTACCAGCCCCTCTTTAAAAAAAAAGCCCCCCCAAAAAACCCCCGCACAAAAACCCCGGGTCTCGAAGCCCATTCCAACATTTCACCCCCCTATTTGTAACCATTTTTTTCCCTATTTCCTTTATAAATCTACCCCCTTCCCAGCTTGAATCCTTTACTTCTTGTTCTCCCGGGTTAATAGCCTTTAAAAAATTTTTTCCTCCCTCTCCTTTTTTTTAAATCCCTTTATTTATTTTTAAAAACTTTATCAGTCGCCTTTACCCCGATCTGTGTCTTCTCCCGATTATCTTTTTTTAAAAAACCACCCCAATAGACCATTTTCGGGTTTTTCCCCTTTTTGGGTTATTAAAAGTTTTTCACACCAACATACATGAAAACTTACTAATTTTTATCCCCCCTTTCCCCTTTCCTTGTTTCCTTTCCCCTCACCCCCCCACGCCTTGCCCCAAGTGATGGGTGAGGATGGTGGGGGAGAAGATTCGAGGGGGGGGTTTCTCGAAAGGGGGGGTAGTGGGGTTTGAAATGTTGGGATAGTGCCGATAAAAACTGGTTATAATACACTTTTTAAAATTTTATATTAATATATATAAAAAATATATTATTATTTTTATATATATATTATATATATTTATATATTTTAATATAATAAAAATATATATAAAATTATTTTATATATATATATATATAATAATATATATATATATATATATATATATATTACATATTATATATATTTTATAATAATATAAGCGAAAGTGTGTCTGTCTGTGTGTGTGTGTGTGTGTGTGTGTGTGTGTGTGTGTGTGTGTTATAGGTTCCGCCCCCCGTGGCGCAAACACCTCATATGGCACATTTTTGGAATCAGGTTGACCAGGGGAAGGTCATAAACCCACTTATGAGATGATCCGATCACTTTTTTTTTTCTTTTTTTTTTTAGCAGCCTATTAGCGAGAATTGTGAAAACAAAAGTGGGTTGCGAGAATTGAGGAAGCCTTGATGTAGGGTGATGGGTAATGGGTGAGTGAATGGGTGGGTAATGGGTGTGGGGTGATGGGTGAGTGAATGGGTGGGGGGTGATGGGTGATGGGTGAGGGAATAGGTGGGGGGTGATGGGTAATGGGTGAGTGAATGGGTGTGTGGTGTGATGGGTAATGGGTGAGTGAATGGGTGGGAGGTGATGGGTAATGGGTGAGTGAATGGGTGGGGGGTGATGGGTAATGGGTGAGTGAATGGGTGTGTGGTGATGGGTAATGGGTGAGTGAATGGGTGGGGGGTGATGGGTAATGGGTGAGTGAATGGGTGTGTGGTGATGGGTAATGGGTGAGTGAATGGGTGGGGGGTGATGGGTAATGGGTGAGTGAATGGGTGGGGGGTGATGGGTAATGGGTGAGTGAATGGGTGGGGGTGATGGGTAATGGGTGAGTGAATGGGTGGGGGATGATGGGTAATGGGTGAGTGAATGGGTGGGGTGAATACATACATTTCTACATCCATGATTTCAGGAAAGTTAGAAGGGGCTATCTGGAGAGTCCATGTTTGGTGGGCCGAAGGCCCACCAAACACAGGTGGTGGGCCCCAAGGCCCACCAATAGCCCACCGCAGGAGCTAGCCAAAAAGTCCGCCCGGAGGGCGGCTTTGCGGCTAGTAGTATATATATATATATAATATATATATTAGTATATATATATTATATATATATATATATATATAATATATATATAATTATATATATATATATATATATATATATATATATATATATATATATATATATATTAGATATATATATTATATATATTATATATATATATATATATAATATATATATATATATATATATAATATATATATATATAATATATATTATATATTATATATATATATATATATATAATATATATATATATATATATATATATATATATATTTCATTATTGTTTTTCCCTTTTTATTATCTTATTGATAATTATTACAATTTCTTATTAGTATTGCTATGCTAATATTTAATTATTACAATTGCTATCATTGTTATCATCATACTACCATAGATATTAGTGTGTGTGTGTGTGTGTGTGTGTGTGTGTGTGTGTGTGTGTGTGTGTGTGTGTGGTGTGGTATGTGGTGTGGTGTGTGTGTGTGTGTGTGTGTGTGTGTGTGTGTGTGCACTGTATGTGCATCTAGGTAGTATGATGGTAGTATCAGTATCTTTATTATTATCATTATGATCATTATCAATATTATTATTATTATTATTATCATTATTATTATCATTTTGATTATTATTATCATTATTGTTATCAATATTATTGTTAATATCACTATTATTGTTATGATTATTTTATCCGAGTTATTATTATAGTTAGTATAACTTATTATTATCATTAATACAACTGACATTATCATTATAATTATTATTATTATTATTATTACTATTGTTGTTTTTATCATTATAATCATTTTCATTTCAAAAAAAATATTATTATTGTTATTATTTCACAGGCGTAGACGGAGACACGTGTAACGCGATTTTCTTCAAAATAGATGGTAAATTTATAGATACGAGGGGTCAGTCATTTCTGAGGTGTGAACTCTCCGACACACACCACACACACACACACACACACATACACACACATAGACACATATCTTTGAAATATTTATATTAATAATAAAATAATAATAATATGGATGATAATAATAATAACAATAATGAAAATGATGATGCCATTATTAACCATAATAATAGTAAACTAAGACTAATAATAATGATAATAATACTACTACTAATACTAATACTACTAATAATAACAATAATGAAAATTTGATCTAGGCTAGATTTGTATAGTAACGCCTGTTTGATAGGTAATGATCCGTTTTCTATGATGGTCTGCCCTCATTGAAGCTCCCTTTACACATTTTATAATCGAACCACGATAGCGCCACCAATTTGACTATTGACGCTATCGTGAAATTTGATCACGATAAACGCAGACCACGATAGCCTCACAACAATGTCACGCTGCCTGTACGTATGTCATGACGGTCGTAAGATGGTCACGATGGAGTCATGACAACTGTAAGACTACGTCACAAATGGAAAATCAACGGTCATTTTGTCGTCACGATAGAACTACGATAAACACGACAGTGCCATGACGGTGCCATGAACGTATCACGATAGCGTCAAGAGTAGCAATATGCCTCACACGTGGGTGGAGGTTGCCATGGTGATGGAGAAGGAAAGGGGGTAGAGATGAAGGTGGGAGAAACAGGGGTGGGGGTTGGTGATGTAGAAGGGGGGGAAACGGGGAAGGGGGGTTGTAATAAAGAAGGGGGTGTTGGTGTTGGTGAGGAAACTGGGGGGAGGGGGTTTGGGGATGGAGAAGGCGTTGTTGGTGTTTTGGGGGATGTGAATGGTTAAAAGGGGGGGTGGGGGTGTAGCACGTGGTGAAGGGAGTAGGGGGCAGGGAGTGGGGGGAGGGTGGTGTCTCCACGTGGTGGTGGGAGTAGGGGGAAGGGAGTCGAGGGTGGGTGGAGGTGAATGAGAAAGGGGGGAGGAGGAGGAAGGGGGTGCAACAAAGGGGGGGAAGGCAGGGATGAAGGCGCGCGTAACACTTTCTTATCGTCACGATAGACATACGACGATCACGATAGTGTCACGAAGCTGCTACATAGATAACGATAGCGTCACGATGGACTTACGATAGCGCTGCGTTGGGTACAAAAAGCGGGGAGCTTCCCGATTTTTTAGTGCACGCACTAACTTTTCGTGGCCTCGGCAGAGCGCGTCACGAGTGTCACGATCGGTCACGATGGACCCATAATCAGGACCATGACGGCGCTGCGCATTGCATTGTTGGCGCGTTCGTGGTTCCATTATGGAATGTGTGAAGTGGGCTTGAATCAGGGGTAGAGGGAGGGAGGAAGGTTTCACAGAGAGGCATTGTCAGCTGAGCTGCAATCGGCCAATGAAAACACGCGCCTCAGATTCTGAGGCTCTGAGCCAATGAGCGTTACGCTACCATACGTGTCTCGGCAGTCGGAGTAGTCAGTTCTTGGTCTTGGTACTAGTCAGGAGTCTGTTTCGAGAAAAAAAAGAAAAAAAAACATAATACCGATATCCAATACCGACCAAATGATATACCGATGCAATATTAATACCGAAACCGGTATACCGAAGAAAGAAAAAAACTGGTAATACCGGTAATACCGTTGCTACGATACCGGTATTTCGGTATACTGAATACCGGTGCACATCCCTCGGTAAAACCACACCAACACCTTCAACCCATTATTTCTGCCTTCTGTCACTGTTCTCGGATTTATGGTTCATGGTATACTCCTTATTTAGCCTTCCTCGGCCTTCCCTAGGGTCGATAATCCCGTCATTTAAGGTTAATCAAGAGACCCTAGGCCGCTCCACTGCCTGTGCCGTGACGTCACTCAGCGCCCGAGGCACAACACAGGCTGCAGCCCTTCATCACACATTATACACACTAAATAATTTAGGAACTACCAGGATATGCAATGATCTAATACACATGTACACCCTCAAACCATAAATAACAAAGAAA
>JACEEZ010004542.1:120000-132698 GCA_016584305.1 Chionoecetes opilio | reverse complement strand
AGAAAAAAACCAATTTTAAAAAAAAAAGTATTGGGGTTTCATTCCCAGAATGTTAAAAGTAAAGTGCGGAAGCTATTCAAAAGCTTTATCGGGCCCTTAGTCGGGCCTCCCCCTAGACTATGCAGTTCATTTTGGTTCCCCATATTACAGGATGGATATAGTTTTGTTAAAAAAAAAAATTGCAGAAAGGATGACCAAAATGATAAAAGGGATGCGTAATTTTTAGTTATAAGGAGATGAATTTATTAAAATTACACTCATCGAGAGACGCAGAGTAAGGGGCGATCTGTAAAATTTTTTTTTAAGTGGAAAAAGGGGATTTAAAAAGGGAGGGGTAGGAAAAGTTTTTAGGTTTTTTTTTAACCGGGGTATAACGAAGTAACGGTTTCAAGCGGGAAAAAAAGCTAATTTAAAAAGGAAATAGGGAAAAAAAACTGGTTCACAAAATAGGGTGGTAAATGGGGGGAATGGTCTCAGTAGACAGGTAGTTAGGCGGAGTTTGGGGAGTTTTAAAGGGACTGGATAGGTTTCATGGTGGGGAAAAAAGGTTTTGGGTATGTTAGGTGACAGGAACACCACTGTAGGCCTGCGGCCTTTTGTAGTTCCTTATTTTTTTATGTTCTTTTTTTCTTTGTTCTCTCTTCCCCCTTTGGGGTCCTATCTGACATTTGGGCCCTTTTGGAAGTGGGTCCCAATTGTCTCGTGGCCTGACGGTCTCGACCAAATTAACCTTTTCCCAATGGCCCCGGGGCCGACGTGAACTCGTGAAAATTGACCTTAGTCCCAAAATCGTTTTCGTACCAAATACGCCCCCGCTCTCTCCTCCCTGTGTTAAATGTGTGAATCGTCTTTTCTCTCTTCCCTGTGATCTACTGTCTCTCTCTCCCCCTTGTATTATCTGCTTTTCTCCCTGTGTATCTTATGTCTCTTTTCCCTGTGATTAATTCCTTTCCCCCTTTTGGGTATCTATCTGTCTCTCTTCTCTCCTGTGTATCTATCTTCTCCCTCTCCCCCCCTGTGTATCTATCGTCTCTCCTTTTTCCCTGTGGGGATCATCTGTCCCCTCTTTCCCGGGTTTTATCTATCGTCTCCCTCTCCCTCCCTGTGTATCTATATGTCTCTCCGCCCCCTGTGTATCTATCTGTCTCCCTCTCTCCTGGTATTATTGTCTCCCCCTTTCCTTGATATCTATTGTCTCTCCCCCTGGATCTATTTCCCCCTCTCTTCCTGTTTCTATGTCTCTCTCTCCCTGTGATCTATCTGTCTCCCTCCCCTTCTCCCTGTATATCTACTGTCTCCCTCTCTCTCCTTGAATCTATCGTCCTCTCGCCTGTGTATCTACGCTCTCTCTCTCCCTGGTATCTATCTTCTCCCTCTCTCTCTCCCGTGTTTTTCCCCTGTTCCATCTCTCCCTTCTTTAATTTTTTCCCTTTTATCCCTTTGTACTATTGTCTCTCTCTCCCCTGTTATTAATATGTCTCCCTCTCTCTCCTGGTTTATCTGTCCCACCTCCTCCCGGGGTTTATCTATCTCTCTCTCTCCCTGTGTATCTGTCTGTCTTCCTCTCTCCCCCTGGGGGATCTATTGTCTCTTCCTCTCCCTGTGTATCTTCTGTCTCCCTCTTTTCCCCCTTGTTCTATCTGTCTTCCCTCTCCAGGTATTATCTTTTTCCCCCTCTCTCTCCCTGGTATCTATTTCTTCCCTGGTATCTTTTTCCCTTCTCTTTTCCCCTGTGACTATCTGTCCCCCTCTCTTCCCTGTTATTATCTGTTCTCTCCCCCTGTGTATCTATCTGTCTTCCTCTCCCCCTTGTGTATCTTCTGTTCCCTCTCTCCCTTGTACTATCTGTCCTCCTCTCCCGGTGTATCTATCGTCTCCCTCCCCCTTTGGGTATCTATCTGTTCCCCTCTCCTTTGTATCTATCTGTTCTCTTCTCTCTCCCCGGGGTAATCTGTCTCCCTCCTTTCCCTGTGTATCTATCTGTTCCCTCTCTCCTTAAATTTCTATTTCTCCCCTTTTCCCTGTGTATCTATCTGTCCCCCTCTCTCCCCTTGTATCTATGTCTCTCTCTCTCCTGTGTACTTTTTTGTATCCCTCTCTCTCTCCCTGTGTTTCTTCTGTCCCCCTCTCTCTCCTTGAATATTTCTGTCTCTTCCCTGTGTATTTATCTGTCCCCCCCCTTCTCTCTCTGTGTTATCTATTTTCTCCCCCTGTGTATTATCTGCTCTCTCTCTTCCCTGGTATCTACTGTACCCCTTCTTCCCCTGGTATCTACTGTCCCCCTCTCTCTTTTGTATATCTATGCCCTTTCTCTCCCGTGATCTACTGTCTCCCCTCTTTCCCTGTGTTTTCAACTGTCTCCGTCTCTCTCCTTGATATCTATCTCTCTCCCCCTGTGTATTATCTGTCCCCCTTCTCTACTGTGTATCTTTTCTCTCTCCCTGTGATCTATCTGTCCCCTCTCTCTCCCCCTGTGTATCTATTGTCTTCCCCCCTTCCCTGTGTATCATCTGTCTCCTCCCCTTCCTTGCATATCATCTGCTCCCCCCTGTGTATCTATCTGTCTCCCTCTTTCTCCCGTTATTATGCTCTCTCTCTCCCGGTGATCTATCGTCTCTTCCCCGTGTATCTATTTGTCTCCCTCTCTCTTTAATCATTTGTCTTCTCCCTGTGATCTACGTCTCCCTCTTTCTCCCTGTGAAATATGTCCTCTCTCCCCCTTTGTATCTGTGTCTCTCTCTCTCCTTGTGTATCTTCGTCTCCCTCTTCTCTCCCTGTGTATCTATCTGTCTCCCTCTTCCTTCCCTTGTATCTATCGTTCCCTCTCTCCCTGTGTTTTAATTATTTCCCCTCTCTCCTTTGTATATCTTCTGTTCCCTCTCTTTCCTTTTATATCTACTGCTCTTCTCTCTCCCTGTTATCTACTTTCTTCCTCTCTCTTACCTGTGTATCTATCTGTCTCTTCCCTTGTATCTATCTGTCTCCCTCTCTCCCCTGGTTCTATCTTTTCCCCCTCTCTCTCCTGTGTATTATCTGTCTTCCCTCTCCCCCTGTGTAATATCTGTCCCCTCTTCTCCTTGTATTCTATCTGTCTCCCTTTTCCTCCGGGTATTATCTGTCTCCTTTCTCTCCCTGTGTTTTACCGTCTCCTCTCTCCCGTGATTACGGTTTTCCTCCCCTTCCTGTGTATCTCTCTCTCTCCTCTCTCTCTCTCTCTCCTCCTCTCTCCTCTCCTTCTCTCTCCTCTCTCTCTCCTCTCTCTCTCTCTATCTCTCTCTCTCTTCTCTCTCTTCTCTCTCTCTCTCTCTCTTCCTTCTCTTGTGTGTATCTATTTGTCTCCTCTCCCTGTGATCTATTTGTCTCTCTTCCCTGTGTATTATCTGTCTCCCCTCTCCTTCTGTTTTTCTATTGTCCTTCTTTTTTTTTCTCCTCTCTCTTCTCTCTCTCCTTCTCTCTCTCTCTTCTCTCTCCTCTCTCTTTCCTCTTTTTTTTTTCCCTTCTTTTCTCTCTTCTCTCTCTCTCTTCTCTCTCTCCTCTCCCTCTCTCTCTCTCTCTCCTCTCTTCTCTCTCCTCTTCCTTCTCTCTCTCTCTCTTCTCTCTCTCTCCTCTCTCTCTGTATCTATCTGTCTTTCTATTTTCCCCTGTGTTTATCTGTCTCTCTCTCTCTCTGTGTATATATCGTCCCTCCTATTTGTGTATCTATCGTCTCTCTCTCTCCCCCCCTTTGTGTATTTATCTGTCTCTCTATTTTCTCCCGTGTTCTATCTATCTTATCTCTCCCCCTGTGTTTTTGCCCCTTCTTCCTGTCTATCTATCTGTCTTCCTCTCCTCCCTGTTAATTAGCGTCTCCCTCTCTCTCCTTGTATCTATTTTCCCCTCTCTTCCTGTGTATTTCTGTCTCTCTCTCTCCTCTCCTCTCTCCTCTCTCTCTCTCTCTTCTCTCTCATCCCTCTCTCTCTTTTCTCTCTCCATGGTATTATCTGTTTCTCTCTCCCTGTGTATCTATCTGTCTCCTCGCTCTCTCCAGGTTCTATCTGTCCCCCTCTCTTTTTTGTGTGTCTATTGTCTCTCTCTCCCTCTCTCCCTTGTATCTATCTGCTCCTTTTTCCCCCTGTGTATCTATCTGTCTCTTCCTGTTTATTATCTGTCTCCCTCTCTTTCTCTGGTTCTATCGCTCTCTTCCCGTGATCATCTCTCCCCCTCGCCTCCTTGTGTATCTATCTTCTTTCTTCTCTCTCCCTTGATCTATCTATCTCTTCCCTTGTATCTATCTGCTCTCTCCTTCTGTATCTATCTGTCTCTCTTCCCTGTGATCTATTGTCCCCTTTTTCCCCCTGTGTATTATTGTTCTCCCCCCCCTTTGGATCTATTTTTTTCTTCTCTCTCCCCTTTTGTATCTATCTTTTTCTCCCTCTCCTCTCCTTCTGTACATCTGTTATCCTCTCCCTGTGTTTTTATCTGTCTCTCTTCCCCCTGGTATCTACTTTTCTCCCCTTTCCCTGTGTTCTATCTGTCCTCTCTCTCCCCTCGTATCTATCTTCTCTTCTCTCCCTGTGTTTTATCTGTCCCTCTCTCCCTGTGTATCTATCTGTCTCCTCTCCTTGTGTTTTAAAATCTGTCCCCCCCTCTCCTTTGTATCTATCTGTCCTCTCTCTCCTTTGTGACTATCTGTTCTCTCTTCTCTTTTCCTTCTGTATCTATCTGTCTCTCACCCCGGGCGGTCGGGCGCGTTTTAGCGGGGGGGGGCGGGCGGGGGGGGGGCGGGCGGGCGGGCGGGCATTTATTTTTTTTTGTGTGTCGTATGTGAAAAAGTAGTTTAAAATAGAAAACCCACAGATTTTAGGTAGAACTATACGGCATGAATACCTAGGGACGGCGTCTTGTGGTATTAAAAATAAATATTTTATAATACTACTAATGGGGTACGGTATATATGGTATTCGAGTGTAGACAAAACCCACCTAGGACAAAACCCTCTTAAAAAAAAACCCATAGGACAAACCCCCCCTAGACAAAACCCCCTGGAAAAAAAACAAAAGGACAAAACCCCCCTAGAACAAAAACCCCCCCTAGGAAAAACCCTAGAAAAAAAACCCCCTAGGACAAAACCCCCAAAAAAAAAACCCCTAAACAAAACCCCCCTAAGACAAACCTCCCTAGAAAAAAAAACCCGAGAACAAAACCCCAAACCCTTAGGACAAAACCCCTCCCTGAAAAAAACCCTTCTCCTAGGAAAAAAACCCCTAGAAAAAAAACCCTAGGACAAAACCCCTAGAAAAAAAAACCTGAGAACAAAAAATACCACCCTAGGACAAAACCCCCTAGGAAAAAACCCCCCCTAGGAAAAAAAACTGAAAACAAAACACCCCTACAAAACCCCCCTAGGACAAAACCCCCCAAGAACAAAACCCCCCTAGGAAAAAAAACCTTTGAGAACAAACCCCCTAGGACAAAACCCCCCTAGGACAAAACTCCCTAGGAAAAAAGCCCTAAACAAAAACCCCCCTAGGACAAACCCCCCTAGGAAAAAAAAAACCTGAGAACAAAACCCCCTAGGACAAACCCCGCCTAGGAAAAAAAGCCCTGAGGACAAAACCCCGTTGGGACAAAAAAACAAGAAATTTTATAATCATACTTTTTTTTCTAAATTTTGTAGTTTATGAACACTTCTCTGAAATTTAAAATATTACATTCATTATATAACATATAGGTTTTGATAGATAGGTTTGAAAGGTTTTTACCTATAGCTACCGTAGATAACACTTAATTTAGTCGCCAACTACAATAATGTCGCCAACCGCCATATATTACGAATTATAGCATCACTACTGATTTGTATGTGCCACTGAAGATGATACGCAGTAGTTTATATCATGATTGTATAATCTTCTATGTTTCAGCGTTGTTTTATGCTTTGTATCTGCAGGTATAGACGGTTTCAAATTACACTACTCGATTTTTTTTTTCGGGCGACGACGGCGGCGGGAGGACATTTAAAACATAAACACTAGATGGTGACATAGTGTAGCCCATTATCAACGTCGCCACTCGGTTGATATTTTTTTTTTTTATTTGTTCATTTATAGCCATACTATGACACAGATGAAAACACAAAATGACAGACTCTCCAGATAGCCCCTTCTGACTTTCTTGAAATAGTGGATGCAGAAATGTACGTATTAACGCCACCATACGTCTGTAAATAAAAAAGAAACGTTGTACTGGCGACTTTAGTGTTATCTACGGTACATTGGGATTTACGGTACTCAGGTAGACAAAACAATAATCAGGTGAAGTGAACAAACACAAAGAAAGATTATAATATTTTTCATGATTACTTCAGTAATAAATTGCTTAAATTATATTTTTCTTCTAATTATAATGGTATTAAACTAAGGGGTTTTGTCCTATTTCGCACTTTAGCTAAGGGGGTTTTGTCCAAGGGTTTTTTGTCCTAGGAGGTTTTGGGCCCAGGGGGTTTTGTCTGGACCTTTATGGTATTCATACACTTTTGTTCATAAACCATTCATTCTGAATTTGTGTTTTTTCAGCCTCAAGGCAAACTATGAATCATCAGTCTGAAAGTAATCTATAATATCTTAGAAGTATAATGAACACTTCAGATGGATAAGCTTTTCCCTGAGGCTGTCGTAGTTCATAACTATGAAGCAGGGATCTTGACCTACTTATATATCATGATGGATTTTTTTTCAATTGCATTGGTAATTGGTATCATCATTATTATCCTTCTGTTATCATCATTTATAACTATTAGTTACAAACTATCATTATAAATATTTTCATAATCATTATCATTATCCCTGAAGAAGCGAAGAACAGGTTTTATTTGCATACATCATATTTTTTATTATTATTTATAAATATTTTATTTAATGATATATATATATATATATATATATATATATATATATATATATATATATATATATATATATATATATATATATATATATATTATATATATATATATATATATATATATATATATAATATATATATATATATATATATATAATATATGATATATATATATATAGATATATATATATATAATATATATTATAGATATATATATATACCTATATATATATATTTATATATATAGAGTATATACGGGCAGGAGATTTTCTCTGAGACAGATCTCGTTAAAAGTGATAGCCAAGCGAAGACCAAACAACCAATCCGCTTGCAGCCAGCCATTTACGCCCGATTTGAAGGCGTGCATGGAAGTGGTGAGATGCAGGTCGGTCTGGCGCACCAAGGTGTTCCATAGTCGACCATAGCGGGGTAGGAAGGAGCGGAGGTAATGTTCCGTCCTCGCGAAGGGCACAGTCACTTGATGGTCGATGTTGTGGGCCGCACGGGTAGAATGGGAGGGCCTGGCCCGTGGGTTGAGGCGCAGCTCTGCTAGTTGTAGGAGCTGCATCCTGTGAGCCTTGTACATGACGCACATGCCTGCCACGTCACGCCGCTGCTGGAGAGGTTGAATGATCTGTGCAGCAGCCTCAGGGGCTTTCAGCCGGGCCAGCCGCTGGGCTCTGGCTTGAACACGGTCAAGGAGGCGGAGGTATGACGGGGGGCAGGAGGACCATGCGAGGGGCGAGTATTCCATTAGGGAGTGGACTTGTGACTTGTAGAGTGTGCCGACTCGCTGAGCGTCCAGGCGGTGCGCGACGCGTCGGATGCAGCTCAGTTTCCAGGCAGCATCCTTGGCGACCTTCTTGACGTGGCTGGTGTATGTGAGGTCGAAATGTGCGAGTCGAACTCCACCCCTAGAATGTTGACTGACTCCTGGAGGTGTATTTTTCTGCCTTCCAGGAGAATGGCGTGTTGGTCCCAGTTGACTGCATCTTGCCTGCGGGAGATGAGGACGGCTTGAGTCTTGTCTGGTGCAAAGGTGACTTGCCATCTCTTGCCCCAGGAGGCGATGCTCTGCAGTGTCTGGTTGATACGAATGACTGTGTTGTGGCGGTCACTCCTCTCACAGGTGAATGTGAGAGTACAGTCGTCTGCGTACGCTCTTGCCTCAGGAATCAGCTGCAGGATGTCGTTGAAGTAAACGTTCCAAAGTAATGGCCCGAGTACGCTTCCTTGAGGACACTGGCTTTGATAGCATTTTCAGAGGAGGTGTGACCATTCACCACCACGCGCAGAGTTCTTTCATGGAGGTAATCTTGCAGGAGGTGTAACAGGTCCCCGCAGATCCCCAGGCTTCTCAGCTTGGTAGTGATGCCCTGATGCCACACCCTATCAAAGGCACCAGCGATGTCAAGGGCGACGACGAAGGTGTCTTCGCCCCGATCTAGGGAGTGGTTCCAGGCTGCTGAGTGCAGGAGAAGAAGGTCTGCTGCAGATCTCCCCTGTCGGAAGCCGAATTGCCGTTGTTGTTGTTGATTTGTCTATCGGGCCTCGCAGGGAGGACACGGCTACTGAGCCCGTCGAGAGATGCTTTGATGTCGCAGAGGTGGAGTGCGTTGATCGGTGGCAGCCTAGTGCGGCAGCGCGCGGCGCTAGGCTGCGGGCAAAAAGACGGGAGGCGGGGCATGGCCCTCTCCCGTTTTCCGGAAGATAGAGAGTGTCGTGCTGCTTGGTGCGGCACGAGGTCGTGCTTGTCCATCCTGACGAGGAGTGACGAGGCACTCCAGCAGGATACACTCTCCTGTGGTGGGGGGCGCAGCAGCTGCTCGCGTCGGGATCTGAGGGGGAAACGTGGCCTGAGGGGGCTGCCCGCCGCTGCCATGGGGGTTGGCTTGTATCCAGCCAGGATGCTCCGGTAGGCGTGACTGCTGCTGCCTCCAACTAAGATTGCCGTGAATTTAGCAAGCGGTGAGCGTCAGAAATTAGTGATTTTGGAGGCAATGATGGCTCAAGAACTTCCCTACACGGAAAGGAGGGAATGGGCGGTAGTCTCTGAGTCTCGCCTCTGCTTCTTCTTTTTTTTGGATATCTACAGACTCTCGCCTCCTTTCCACTCAGATGGCCATCTGCTGAATGAAAGCCTCTCCCGGAGATGTAGCTCTCTCTCTCTTCTCTCTCTCTCCTCTCTCTCTCTCTCTCTCTCTCTCTCTCTCTCTCGCTCTCCTCTCGCTCTCCCTCCTCTCCTCTCGCTCTCTCTCTCTCTCTCTCTCTCTCCTCCCTCTCTCTCGTCTCTCTCTCTCTCTCTCTCTTCTCTCTCTCTCTCTCTCTTCTCTCCTCTCTCTCTCTCTCTCTCTCTCTCTCTCTCTCTCTCTCTCTCTCTCTCTCTCTTTTTCTCTCTCATTGTCTATCTTATTATATCTCCCATTCTCTTTTTTTCCTCTCTCTCACTCTCATTCTCTCTTATTATGTCTTCTCTCATCCTTTCTCCCATTTTCCCTCTTCCCATTCTCTTTTTATTATCTATTATTCTCTCTTATTCTCACTTATTCTCTCTCATTCTCTCATTCTCTCTTGTTCTCACTTATTCTCTCTTATTCTCTTATTATCACTTATTATCTCTTATTCTCTCTTATTCTCTCTTATTCTCTCTTATTCTCTCTTATTCTCTCTAATTCTCTCATTCTCTCATTCTCTCTTTCTCTCTTTCTCTCTCTCTTTCTCTCACTCTCTCATTCTCTCATTCTCTCATTCTCTCTTTCTCTCTCTCTCTCTCTCTCTCTCTCTCTCTCTGACTTCTCTCTCTCTCTCTTCCTCTCCTCCTCTCTCTCTCCTCTCTCTTCTCTCTCTCTCTCTCTCTCTCTCTCTCTCTCTCTCCTCTCTCTCTCTCTCTCTCTCTCTCTCTCTCTCTCTCTCTCTGACGACATTTTATTGATAAACTTGTGGTCAAGTCGGCTTCAGGAGGGAACGCTTGATGACGGTTTGTCCTAGGGGACAGATTGACTAGTGTACGGAATGGCCAGTGTACAAGTTGGACAATGGACAAGATGACTTCATTACGGTATGACCTGATACCCAAATGTCTTGTGTCTTATATGACTTGGGACGCAAATGTCTTCTGGATCAAATGACTTTATTCACAATCGCCTCAGTACCATTTGACATGTAACCGGAATTTCTGAGTCATGGATAGCTACGACCAATAGAGATTTCTTGGCTGAATTTGCGATACCGGGGTATAACTTATTAAGTTCAGAAAGACTTCGAAGAGCAGGAGGAGGTGTATTGTTGTATATAAAGTCCTGCCTTCATCCATTTGTAGTATCTAAACACGAAACTGATAACAGTAATGTAATTTTCGTTCAACTAAATCGTCTTTCTCAAAAAGTAGTAATTTGCCTTGTTTATCGACCTCCAGCTCAAACAAATACAATTGACGAAGAACTCTATGAACAAATAGCGGAAATTAGTTCTCAAAACGAAAGCGTAATATTCGGTGATTTTAATATTCCCCCGTAACTAGTTGGGGCGCCTCGCTTACAAAACATTCGGGGCACACTCTCTATTCAAATCTCCAAGAAAGTGCTTTATACCAACACGTGGATCAACCAACGAGAGGCGATAATATTCTAGATCTTATTTTCACAACTAACGAAAATCTTGTCAGTAACGTTAACGTGGGATCCGAATTTAGTAGCGGTGACCACCGGGCGATTACTTTCAGTATTAACATCAGTAAGACAAGCGAAGTCGAAAATAAAGAAAAAGTTCTTGATTATAATTATCGAAAGGCAGACTTCAGAAAACTAAAAAGACTCTTAACGAACACCGATTGGAATGTTATCTCAGAAAGTAACGACATAAATGTAGCATGGCATGAATTCACCGGTAAGCTTAACTTTGCAATACAATCCTCAATACCGATGCGATATAGGCGATCTTTTAAAAATATTAAACCGAAATGGTGGACCCGCGAAATCAAGGACAGCCTTGCAGCTAAAAAGCGTGCATATGAAAAACACAAACAAACACAAAATGAAGACGACAAATGCAAACAGAATTAGAAGAAATACGAAAAAACTTATTAAGCAGAGCAAGAAAAATTTTGAAGTACGTATTGCCGAAATGAGCAAATCAAATCCTAAAGAATTCTACAGCTATGTTAAAAAAAAAAAAGTAATGACGTCAACCATAGGGCCGTTGGAAATGGAAAATGGCGAACACACAGAAAATGAAGTATCTATGGCGGATACTCTAAATAACTTTTTTGCATCAGTCTTCACAGTAGAAAACACCACGCAAAATCAAACCATCCCGAAAACCCAGAACAAAGGTACTTGCCTCAGCTCATTAATGTTTCAGGAATGTGACATTTTGCTCGCGATAAATAACATGAAAATTAACAAAGCTCCTGGTCTTGACAAAATTTCGCCACGCATAATAAAAGAAGCTAAGAACGAAATAGTAAAACCACCTTCCATCTTATTTAATAAGTCTTTACTCACCGGAAATGTACCGTGCGAATGGAAACTAGCAAATGTCACACCCATATTTAAAAAAAGGAAGCAAGTCGCAGCCCGGAAACTATTGCCCAATCAGTTTTAATATCAGTTGCTAGAAAATTAATGGAATCCATCATAAGAGACAAAATCGTAAAGTTCTTGGAAGAAAATGAAATAATTAAAGATTCGCAGCATGGATTCAGAAATAAACGCTCATTGCCTCCAAACTTACTTGATTTTACAATAGTGTATTTCAAAATGTACGACAACACAGGGCAGTAGACGTAGTTTACCTCGATTTTCAAAAAGCGTTCGACATAGTTCCTCATAAGCGTCTCATTAGCAAAGTAAAAAACTCTGGTTTTAACAGGCCATCTTTCAAATTGGATAGAAAACTGGCTGTCAAATCGTAAACAAAGGGTGGTAATAAATGGAAATTCTTCTGACTGGACCAGTGTTAATAGTGGCGTTCCTCAAGGATCAGTTCTCGGACCTATCCTTTTCTTAATATATATAAATGACATTGACGAGGGAATCACATGCAGGATATCGAAATTTGCTGATGACACGCAAATCACAAACATTACCTCTACAGATTCTTAGCACCAACTCATTCAAAACGACTTAAACACGCTAACAGAATGGTCAAAAAATGGCAAATGAATTTCAACCTTGACAAATGTCATGTACTACATATCGGTAATAACAACCCTCATAAAAGTTACGTGATGAACGATTTCCAACTAACAAGTGTTGATAGTACCGACATGTCACGTGATACGATAATATCAGTGGAAGGAAAAAAATACAGTTTCCAGAATTTCCATAGTCAAAGAGCTGGAATATTGTCCTATAAGCTTATACTAAACGAGAGAATAGCTATATCTATCCAGCTAGCGCAATCATACTGTACTACCTCGTGTATAATGCTGCTCAATAGCTAACAGGAGGGTAGTTTCCAATTACTGTACAGAATCAGAGGAAAGATGAACCTTCCTTAACATACCCTTTTTGAATTTTACAAACCTTCATTCAATACATGTACTATATATAAAAAATATATAAATTTACTATTATAGATGTAAAAATAGTTGTCAGCACTCATTATTTTCAGTCTAAACCATCTGGCAGCCGTGATCTGACTGAAATGTACATGAAAGCAAAGGTAATATGAAGACATACATTTTTTTAATACCACTACTTGTAAGACTACCACCACTACTACTATTCCTACTACTACTACTTCTACTTCTACTACTACTACTATTACTACAACTACTACTACAACTACCACATAAACATAACATCTGCCACTGATAG
>JACEEZ010004542.1:105000-115000 GCA_016584305.1 Chionoecetes opilio | reverse complement strand
GGACGGCTTGAGTCTTGTCTGGTGCAAAGGTGACTTGCCATCTCTTGCCCCAGGAGGCGATGCTCTGCAGTGTCTGGTTGATATGAATGACTGTGTTGTGGTGGTCACTCCTCTCACAGGTGAATGTGAGAGTACAGTCGTCTGCGTACGCTCTTGCTTCAGGAATCAGCTGCAGGATGTCGTTGAAGTAAACGTTCCAAAGTAATGGCCCGAGTACACTTCCTTGAGGGACACTGGCTTTGATAGCATTTTCAGAGGAGGTGTGACCATTCACCACCACGCGCAGAGTTCTTTCATGGAGGTAATCTTGCAGGAGGTGTAACAGGTCCCCGCAGATCCCCAGGCTTCTCAGCTTGGTAGTGATGCCCTGATGCCACACCCTATCAAAGACACCAGCGATGTCAAGGGCGACGACGAAGGTGTCTTCGCCCCGATCTAGGGAGTGGTTCCAGGCTGCTGAGTGCAGGAGAAGAAGGTCTGCTGCAGATCTCCCCTGTCGGAAGCCGAATTGCCGTGAATTTAGCAAGCGGTGAGCGTCAAAAAATGTAGTGATTTTGGAGGCAATGATGGACTCAAGAACTTTCCCAACAACGGAAAGGAGGGAAATGGGGCGGTAGTTCTGAGGATCACCTCTGCTCTTCTTTTTGTGGATAGCACAGACTCTCGCCACTTTCCACTCAGATGGCCACTGCTGAGATGAAAGGCACTCCCGGAAGATGGTAGCAAGAGGCACAGCAAGTTGTGAGGCACATCTTTTAAGCAGGTGAGGGCTGATACTATCTGGTCCCAGCGCTTTCTTGGGATCAACTTGCTGAAGTTTTTACAACACCTCCTCCGTGGTAATGGTGATGTTCCCTAGGGCGGCCTTGGTTAAAACCGGAACTGTAGGAGGTTCACGTTCTGGGTCAGGAACTGTCATCTTGGAGAAGTGGGCAGCCAACACCTGAGCTTTACCCCGGTGACTTGTGACAACAGAGCCATCAGGTGCTGTCAACGGTGGGATGCTGTCGTCACGAGAGAAGCCCTGTTGTTGTTTGATGCTGCTCCACCAATCCTTAGTGCCCACTGAGTGGCCTGTTAGCTTTCGCTTGAGGTGATCCCTCCAGTTGTTGATCGCCTCTTTCTGGACTCTTTTCATATTTTCACAGGCCATTTTGTGCTGGTGTTTATGTCTTCTTGTGGGGTGGGACTTATATCGCAACCAGGCCTTGCTCTTATTGTCTGCTGCTTTCCTGCATTGATAGCCAAACCAGGGCTGGTCTCCCGGTTTAGACTTGTATGTCTGGCAGGGCACAAATCTTCTTTGGTGGGACATCAGGATTCCTGTGAAGTTCTTCACTTGTGTGTCAACGTCACCTGTAAGCACGTCAGACCACACAATGTTGTTAAGTGTTGCCTTCATTGCATCCCAGTTCCCCTTGTCCCACAGCCAGTTGGTGCGAGTCACTGCCTCATCTCTGTCGATGGCCAGCTTGATCTTGGTGAGAACAGCCAGGTGGTCGGAGGAACCCACTGTTGCTAGCGGACGGCAAGTCACTATACTGCAGGGCAAATCGGTGATTACAGGGTCAAGTGAAGACCCTGAGATGTGGGTGGGGAAGTCGACGTGATTGGTGAGTCCAAACACCGTCAACAGCTCGTCAAACTGCCTCTGGACAAGGTACTGGTTGAGATCACCCACAATGATGAGATGCTTACAGGAGTGCTGGAGGAACAGGGCATCTAAGTTGGTGGTCAGGTAGTGAAGGGGCTCACCACCTTGCCACTGTGGACGGTAATACACGCACAACAGAATGGAGTCTTGAGTGTGTGTCCACAATTTGAAGAACATCATCTCCATGTGAGCAGGAAGGTCGACGGGGAGAGCTTGTACAGGGAGGCTGTTGCGGAAGCACACAGCGACTCCCCCAAAGGTACCTTGGGCTCTGTCACGTCGGAACCAACTTGAGTAGCCACCTATCTTCCCAAAGTTGTCTGGCACTGAGGAGTTGAGGAAGGTCTCAGTAGTGGCAATGATGTCAGGACTGTGTGGCAAAACATGGCTGTACGTTAGGTCACCGACGTTAGTCTGGAAACCTCTAACGTTAGCTGAGATGATGGTAAGATTACCAAGAGCTTGCCTGCGGGGCGGCGTAGCTCCGGGGTGAGTAGCGACGTTGGCTGTCATTGTGAGGGGGCGGGAAGGCTTGAGGTGGTGTCCAGCCTCCTACCTGTGATGTGTCAGAAGTGGGGGCAGGAAACGCAAAGCTCTTGTTTAGGGAGTGAAGTAGCCAAGCGTTATTTTTTGCCTGTTCCGCAGACAGCTGTTTGAAAAAATGTTCCTGCCTTTCTTGATCGAGGCGCGTGCGGCACTCCTGGGTGGTGTGACCGTGGCGCTGGCAGTAGTCGCACTTCAACTTCCTGAAGCAATCGTTTTCCGTATGCCCACTTCTCTTGCAGTGATGGCAGTAGCTTCGAATCGGTGCCCGGGCTGTTGGAGCAGACCTAGGTGAAGCGTGCCGCATTGCAGTTGTGGAGCGTCGGGAGGGACTGGGAGCAAGGTGCGCTTGTCGTCTGAAGTTGAAGTTATCTGCTTGATTATTTTGGTTGGATACCTGTGAAGTGCGAGTACGAGTATCTCGCCGCTCGGGTCTCGCGGCAGGTGGGGCGCGAGAAACCCGGCGCTCAGGACTTGTGGCAGTGGAGACACTGATAACCCGGCGCTCTGGACTCGCGGCAGGGAGGGTGTGGGTAGGTTGGGTAGGGCAGCGCTCGGGACTCGTGATAGGTGAGGCACGAGTGATGTGGCGCTCAGGGCTCGCGGCCGGTGTAGGCGTGTTCTCTTGATGAACGTTCACACTACGTCTGTGTTGTATGACAACAGACTTAAGTGGGAGTGGCTTATCAGACGTCCACCAGGCCTGTGAGGTTTGATTTGTGGCAGTGTGTTTTTGCCACTGGCGGTCAATCCATTCAGGCTTAGCGCTTGTGGCAATGGTTCTGGTGTCAAGCTCTTCAAGGCTGGACTTGGTTACTGCTATATTGTCAATAAATTCCAGATGGTTACTACAGCGTCTCTCTGCTGGGCGATACGCTGGGATGTCGTATAAAAAAAAGCCGAGGATGCTGTTTTTTCGTCGTAGCTCTCCTCTTAACTCCCTGATGATTTTGACTAGATCTCCGGGCTGTAATTGCTGCAGTTCTTCATAATCATCATCATCGGCAGTGAGAAATTCAGTTGAGGCAGTATCGGGAGGCTGTGGTGGGTGTGCAACTGCTTCCTGGAAGACCACGGGAGCCGTGATCCCCACAGCCTCGCGTAGAACACTGACTTGACAGCAGTTGAGTGTTGTGTTGTTGTCGAGACAGCTGGTATGGGCGATGTTGGGGCAATTACCTCCTGAGCATCCAGCGACTGATTTATCGGTGGTTGTCTTGCCACAGACTGCACACCAACGACCAGGTGTGTATCCAGGTAGGCCGCGGGGCCGTGCGATGAGGCGGTGGTGACTTACATCACCAGTCATAGTCGCAGCGCGGGTTGTGGTGTGAGGCAGTACGGGTGGTGGTGGTGGTGGCGTGGTGACGTGCAGCAGTGCTTGTCACTTGTCAGGCAGGGAGGGAGGGGGAGGGAGTATTGTCTTTGCAAACGGGAGGCTGGCTGGTGTTATTTCACCCAGAGTTGAGTTCTCTCTGCAGATCCTCCAGGAAGCTGGGACAGTACCAAAGTGAGAGAAAGGGAGGAAAAAATTGGGAAAAAAAGTGCAGCGATGAGAGAAATCAAAAGTGGTGGGTGGGTGGATGTGTAGGTGGAGCGCGCGGGGTCACTGTATCGGTGTTGATAGGTGATTATCGGGGCTGACCGGCGTGATTTGAAGGAGGAGGGTGGCAGTTGACTTATTCGTGGAAGTAAAACCTCATTATTTCTGTCTTTTGATATTGTTTGTATGAAATGTTGTATCCCCTGTGTGGTCAGAAGATCGTTACAGACAGGTGGGCAACTTTGCGCAGTGAAGTGGCTCAGTTTTCCTAGGGAAAAGTATGAATTTGTCAGGAGCTAGATACACCATGACCTGAGCCTGCGCGCGCGAATATCTCTCTCTCTTTAATAAAATGTGCACGTTATTTATTGTGTTCTATTTCATGTATACAATTTCATCAGGTGAATAGTGTTACCTGTTCTAGTGTCTTGCTTTTATGTTTCTTATTTTCATTATTATTATTATTACTATGAACATTATTATCATTATTATCATTTCATGTGTTATTTCTTAAACTATCACATTTCCTTTCCCTTCAGGTGCATTTTTACCCTTTAATTGACTGTGTACTTTTACTATTCCTACTTTTCTTATTCTTACTTTTCTTATTCTTATTCTTACTTTTCTTATTCCTACTTTTCTTATTCTTACTTTTCTTATTATTACTTTTCTTATTCTACTTTTACTTTTTCTATTCTTACTTTCCTTATTCTTACTTTCCTTATTCCTACTTTCCTTATTCTTACTTTCCTTATTCTTACTTTCCTTATTCTTACTTTTCTTATTCTTATTTTTACTATTTCTATTCTTACTTTTCTTATTCTTACTTTTACTATTATTTAACTAAAGTCAAAAGTATTTTCCTCGTGTCTCTCTTCATCGCTCCCGAGTTTCCTTTCAATAAGTTTGCTGCGAGACGGAAATTTATCCTTCATTTACCCTGAAACAAATACTTCCTTCGATTTCCCCTTTGGACGATTCGACCCACTACGAAAGCACATCATTCCCTCCCTGCCTGGCCTGAATAAGATGTTTTCCCTCTTTCCCCTTTCTCCCTCTCCCCCTTTTCCCCCTCTCATTCTCTCCCTCTTTCTTCTTTTTCCCTCCCCCTTTTCACCTCATCCTTTTCCCCTCTCCCCTTCTTCCTCTTTCCCCCTTTTCCCACTCTCCCCCTTTTCCTCTCCTCCCTTTTTCCCCTCTCGCCCTTTTCCCCTCTCTTCCTCCCTTTTTCCACCTTTTCCCTCTCGCCCTTTTCACCTCTCTCCTTGTCTCCCTCTTTCCCCTTTTTCCCTCTCCCCCTTTTCCCCTCTCATCTCCTTCTTTCCCCTTTTCCCCCCTATTCCCCTCCCCCTCTTCCCCCTCTCCCTTTTCTCCTTTCCCCTTCTTTCCCTCTCTACCTCTCTCCCTCTTTCCCCTCCCTCCCTCCTCTTCCCCTCCCTCCCTCTTTCCCCTCCATCCCTCCCTCTTTCCCCTCACTCCCTCTTTCCCTTCCACCCCTCCCTCTTTCCCCTCACTCCCTCTTTCCCCTCACTCCCTCTTTCCCCTCACTCCTCTTTCCCCTCCCTCCCTCTTTCCCCTCCCTCCCTCTTTCCCCTCCATCCCTCCCTCTTTCCCCTCACTCCCTCTTTCCCTTCCACCCCTCCCTCTTTCCCTCACTCCCTCTTTCCCCTCACCCCTCTTTCCCTCACTCCCTCTTTCCCTCACTCCCTCTTTCCCCTCCCTCCCTCTTTCCCCTCCATCCCTCCCTCTTTCCCCTCCCTCCCTCTTTCCCCTCCATCCATCCCTCTTTCCCCTCACTCCCTCTTTCCCTTCCACCCCTCCCTCTTTCCCCTCACTCCCTCTTTCCCCTCAGCTCCCTCTTTCCCCTCACTCCCTCTTCCTCACTCCCTCTTCCCTCCCTCCCTCTTTCCCCTCCATCCCTCCCTCTTTCCCCTCACTCCCTCTTTCCCCTCACTCCCTCTTTCCCCTCACTCCCTCTTTCCCCTCACTCCCTTTCCCCTCCATCCTCCCTCTTTCCCCTCATCCTCCCTCTTTCCCCTCACTCCCTCTTTCCCTCATCCCTCTTTCCCCTCACTCCCTCTTTCCCCCACTCCCTCTTTCCCCTCACTCCCTCTTTCCCCTCACTCCCTCTTTCCCCTCCATCCCTCCCTCTTTCCCCTCACTCTCTTTCCCCTACCTCGCTCCCCCTTTTCTCCTCTCTCTCTCCTTCCCTCCCTCATATCCTCTTTCTGCCTTTTAATCTGCTTCATTATCCTCCCCACTACCCTTCTTATCTTCCTTTTTCTCCCCTTACTATTTTATTTACCTCTCTCACTCTCCCTTAATATATATCTCCCTTTGTTTCTCTTAATATATATCTCCCTCTCCCTTACCATTCGTGTTACTCCCTTCTTAATTCCTTTGTTCTCCCTCACACTCCCTTGGTTCACCCTCCTATTCGTGACTCTTTCTCTCTCTCTCTCTCTCTCTCTCTCTCTCTCTCTCTCTCTCTCTCTCTCTCTCTCTCTCTCTCTCTCTCTCTCTCTCTCTCTCTCTCTCTCTCTCTCTCTCTCTCCTCATATAGCTTTCTAGTTCATTTTCTTCAACTCTACTCTTTCCTTTCTCTTTTCCTAACTTTTCTTTTCTTGTTCTTTTCACTTCTTTTCTCATCCCTCTCAGTTACCTTTATCACCTCACCTCTTCTCTCGCCTTCTTTACCGTGACCTCCTTTTTCTTTACTTCTTTTTCTTATATTTGTTCTGACCTCATTTAGGACTTCTCATTTTCTATAGTTTAACCTATCTCTTCTTTTTTCCCCTTATACCCTCGCACATTAGTCGCTTTACTTCTAATTTATCCCGTAACCTATTTCCAACCTACCTTTTCTTACCATCTATTCCCCATTCAGATGTATAATAGGTATTCGCTTAACTTCTAATTCTACCCTGACCTATTTCCTACCTTCCTCCTACCCACCTTTTTCTATCTTCCTACCTTCTATTCCCCATTCAAAAGTGTAATAGGTATAGCTTTACCTCTAATTGTACCCTTAACTATCCCTTACCTATCCCTTACCTATCCTTACCTACCTTCCTCCTACCTTATATTCCCCATTCAGGAAAGTAATAGGTATTCGCTTTACCTCTAATTTTACCCTTGCCTATCCCTTACCTATCCCTAACCTACCTTTTCCTACCTTCTATTCCCCATTCAGGGCTGTAATAGGCAACGCAGGGCTACAGGTAATCCGCTAATGGTCTGTGGCCGCCGGAGTAATCCAGTCACCGAGCACAGTTTTCAACCAATCAACTCCACCAAATTGCCTTGCCTCGTCGTGCCTTTCCTCCACTCCCACCGCTCCAACAACTACTTCTTATCGTATTTTCATTTTTTCCTTCGCTTTCAACTTCTTCCTAGTTTTTCTTTCCCCAACTGTCTATCCCCTTCTATTTTTTTTCCTTTCTTTCAATTTCTTCTTAGTTTTTCTTTCCCACAACTGACTATCCCCCGCTAATATTTTTTTCCTTTACTTTCAACTTCTTCCTAGTTCGTCTTTACCCCCAACGGTCTATCTCCCTCTAATCGTAATCGTAATCGTACTTATAATACAAACAGACGCGTTGCAAATACACGCTACAGATCAGCAGTTCAATCGTGGCCCAAAAAGTTGTTTAGTTTTGTCCCCCAAAGGTAATTAGATACCCAAAGGTAGTTAGATACCCCAAGGTAATTAGATAAAGTAATTTGGAAAGAATTAAAAAGAAAAAAAGTAACAGAGGACAACAAAGTTAGGTCAGATTAGGTTAGGGTTAGGTTTTTTACATCTATGCCTATAGCGCCTGTAGGCAGTGGTGACCCAGGGCTCGGATGGTAGGCTCTGGAGGCTCACTTGTGATGTGATGGTTGGTCCCTCGCCCGTGGTGGCGCAGGCAGGATTTTTATAGTGACGCCTGTGATTAGAGGCTCATGCCGCCCCCCTGTGTCCTCCGATGCACTCGCAATCGAAGGTAGAGTTGATGGGCAGCATGTGGGTGTTCTTAGGCCACTCGACGGTGCAGAGAGATTTTAAGTGGATTTCTGGGTCTCGCTCGGGAACGAACTCGGGTCTTCGAGAACGCCACTTGGTGACGCTAACCACTCTGCTACCGCCTCCCCATTTATAGAGTTAAGTGTTTTACTTTATTTTCAATAGTTTCAGTTTCTATATTACTTACATTTATACATTCATCAGCAATATCACAATCTCAGTCTAGAGATAATAATTGCCCAATCGCCGTATTTGATAAGTATGATATTAACACATAAATATCAGTCTTTGCCCTCTAAATATCACATAAACAGCCCCGCAGCGCAATATGGTATTCAAGTTAACTATCCACAGCCACAAACACCACAGTCTTTACCACTTTCTGTAGCAAGGGCAACACACAAACATACCCAGTAACCTCCCCACACCACGTCTCACCTTCCCACATCCCGTCACGATAACAGTCTTAATTTTCTCCCCAGGTGGCGCCAGGTGGGTCAGGAGCCTGATTAATCACCTCGTTAGGACGCCCCAGGTGAAGGCTTTAACTTAGTCTCATTCTACATGTCATTATTAACCCCTTCACGCCCAGAGCTTTCCTTTGCTATATAAAATTGTCTGTTGTCGAGCCATCAAATTACGAAAGCAAACTTAATATACCAAATTAGTTAGTGGACAAAGATACTAAACAGGTCATATCTATACAAATATTGGTTATATTCATTAAAATCGTCTAATGGCAGTCAAATTATAATGGAAATTACGTTCTGGGCCTCAAGGGGTTAGAAAGTGGCAGTGGTTGCGGTGAAAACAATAAGGTGAGGTCCTCGATTTATTGCAATTTTCTGGTGGGAGGAGTTTCTCAGGTCGTTCCACCTGACCTGCCTGACTTTCCTGGCTGCCTCAGGTGAGCGGTAAACCTGCAGGTAACTTAATACTTGCCCGCTAAACTGTCTGGAAAGTTTAAATTTTTTTCCGGGAGGGTGGGTGGGGGAAGGATTGAAGGGGGGGGAGGGGGTCGGTGGGGGGAGGATTGAAGGGGGGGTTGGTGGGTTGTGGGTGGGTGGGTCGGTGTGTGTGTGGGGGGGGGGTTGAGGGTGGGGGGTTAGGGGGATTGGGGTAGTGAAGCGGATTTTTTCCATTACTTTCGTTATCATTTTTCTTCCTCCTCTTCCTGTATTTTTTTTCTTTTTTTTTCTTCAATTTTTTAACCTGCCATTTTTTAAAATTCTTTTTCACATTTAACCCCTTCACGCCCAGATCTTTCCCTTGCTATATAAAAAATCGGCCGTTGTTAGCCATATGAAAATTAACTGAATATACCAAATTTGTTAGTCGACAAGGATACTAAACAGGTCATATCTATAAAATTTTGCTTATATTCGCTAAAAATCATTAATGGTGGCCAAATTACAATGGAAATTACGTTTTGGGCCTCAAGGGGTTAATGTTCTTTTCTATATATGCATCAAAATTTCTTCTCATTTACCTTCCCGTCAGTCTCCTCTTAACCTTTCCTTCTCATTCCTTCACCAAAGTTGCCCAGTTCAGTTCAGTTCAGTTCAGTTCAGTTCAGTTTGTTGGTCGGGAGTCTGGCCTTTTTTAACGGCACTCCCTGACGTGTTTCTTCTTGCTGTCTGGGTCTTTAATTAGTTTTCTTCTCTTATTCCATCTTATTAGTTTCTTCCTTTTTCTTTCTTCTTATTTTCTCTGGTCATCCAAAAACTGTTGAGTGTTCTTTTTGTTTCTTCCACATTCCCCTCTCCGAACAAATACTCCCCCACTATATCCTCTTCCTCCTCTAGGTAAGGTTGTTGTAGCCTCACACTTTTCTTTCTTTCATTACTGTAGGCTGGGCACCATAACAGAAAATGTTTTAAGTCCTCCTTTTCCGCCCCACATAAATCACAAGTTATTTCTTCTCCCCAGAACCTCCATAACCTTAACTTAACCTTAACTTAACCTTAACTTAACCTGCCCATGACTTATATTCTTCATTTAGTTTTATCTCTTATCTCTTTTTTCCAGATATTCCAGATTCCAGATATTTCCCCTTTTCTCATTATCTTTATGTCCTATGTATACTATTCTTTGCATTTATTCTTCATACTTTTCTTACTATTCATATACTTAGGTCTTTTATTATTGCACTTATTTCTCTTTTCATTGATATTTCTTTCTAAATAAAAATAATTCCCCTTCATTACGTCTGTTTTATGATACGACACAAGCACACACACACACACACACACAC
>JACEEZ010004542.1:80000-85000 GCA_016584305.1 Chionoecetes opilio | reverse complement strand
TCCCTTCTTCTCTTTCTCTCCCTTCTCTTCTCTTTCTCTCCCTTCTCTTCTCTTTCTCTCCCTTCTCTTCTCTTTCTCTCCCTTCTCTTCTCTTTCTCTCCCTTCTCTTCTCTTTCTCTCCCTTCTCTTCTCTTTCTCTCCCTTCTCCGTCTCTTTCTCCCCCTTCTCCTTCTCTTTCTCTCCCTTCTCCTTCTCTTTCTCTCCCTTCTCCGTCTCTTTCTCTCCCTTCTCCGTCTCTTTCTCTCCCTTCTCCGTCTCTTTCTCTCCCTTCTCCGTCTCTTTCTCCCCCTTCTCCTTCTCTTTCTCTCCCTTCTTCGTCTCTTTCTCTCCCTTCTCCTTCTCTTTCTCTCCCTTCTTATCTTTCTCTCCCTTCTCGTTCTCTTTCTCTCCCTTCTCCGTCTCTTTCTCCCCCTTCTCCTTCTCTTTCTCTCCCCTTCTCCTTCTCTTTTTCTCTCCCTTCTCCTTCTCTTTCTCTCCCTTCTCCTTCTCTTTCTCTCCCTTCTCCTTCTCTTTCTCTCCCTTCTCCGTCTCTTTTCTCCCTTCTCCTTCTCTTTCTCTCCCTTCTCCGTCTCTTTCTCTCCCTTCTCCTTCTCTTTCTCTCCCTTCTCCTTCTCTTTCTCTCCCTTCTCCTTCTCTTTCTCTCCCTTCTCCTTCTCCGTCTCTTTCTCTCCCTTCTCCTTCTCCGTCTCTTTCTCTCTCTTCTCCGTCTCTTTCTCTCCCTTCTTATCTTTCTTTCCCTACTCCGTCTCTTTCTCTCCCTTCTCCGTCTCTTTCTCTCCCTTCTTCGTCTCTTTCTCTCCCTTCTCCTTATCTTTCTCTCCCTTCTCCTTCTCTTTCTCTCACTCTTCCTCCTTCCCAAAGTTTGCTCCTTCCAAACCTTCCCAATTTAATTTCAACACTCGTTTCCTTCCATCACTTTCAGACTCTTCCCATACACGAAAATTTCTCGCCACATCGTCGTCCTTCCCTACAGGCTCAATTTTTTTCCTCACCTCCAGTTTTTCCCTCAGGCATTTAGATAAACCTGTATTACTCTCAAAATAAAGTAAATTTCTTCCCTTACTTTCCACTTCTCCCATGTTTTCGCCTTTTCTTTTTATACAGTTTCATGTCCATCCAGTTTTCCTTTACATTTCACTGTTTCCCTCTAACACTTAATTTTCCGGCCTAAGTATTTCACCAGTAGCACTTAAGCTTTCCCACTACTGTTCTATATACCTCGAGAATTTCCAATTTTCCTTTCCATTTACACGTTTGAACTTGCAGCACCTTTCCCAATTAGTTCCCTTAACCCCTCTTTTCCCCTCGACCATTTTCCCCTCCCCTTCATCACAGATTTCCTCGCAATACCCTACTCCGTTTCCCCTCTGCTTAATCTTATCTCCATTTCTCTCCCCCTCCCCCCTCTTCCCCTCTTCCCCTCTTCCCCTTCCCCCAATCAAAAACCTACGTGTAACATCCATTCTAATTTTTTTTTTTTTTTTACATCACCACCTCCACCGTTTTCCTACCCACACAATTTTTCTCTCAACACCACAACAGGTCTTACTACCTGTGATTTTTTTCTATCTGACGTAGTACCTGTTTACATTGCCTCTACCCTCTACCACCTCCTTTCCACCCTCTACCACCTCCTTTCCACCCTCTACCACCTCCTTTCCACCCTCTACCACCTCCTTTCCACCCTCTACCACCTCCTTTCCACCCTCTACCACCTCCTTTCCACCCTCTACCACCTCCTCTCCACCCTCTACCACCTCCTTTCCACCCTATACCACCTCCTTTCCACCCTCTACCACCTCCTTTCCACCCTATACCACCTCCTTTCCACCCTCTACCACCTCCTTTTCTCCACCCTCTACCACTCCTTTTCCACCCTCTACCACCTCCTTTCCACCCTCTACTACACTCTTTCCCACCTTTCACTCCCTACCAATTCCCCTACCACCTCCTTCCCTCCACCACTTTACCACCTCCTTTCCCCCTATACCACCTCCTCTCCACCCTCTATCCCCACCTCGTCACCCTCTACCACCTCCTTCTCCCACTATCCACCTCCTCTCCACCCTTTACACTCCTTTCCACCTATACACACACTTTTCCCCTAACCACTCTTTCCACCTAACCACTCCTTTCACCTATAGCTTCCCCCTTTCCACCCTCTACCACCTCCTTTCCACTTCCTATCCACCTCCTCTCCAACTCTGCACCACCTCTTTCCACCCTCTACCACCTCCTTTCCACCATACCACCCTTTTCCCCTCTACCCCTTCCTTCCACCCTCAACCCCTACTCCTTTCCCCCTCTAATCCACCTCCTTCTCCACCCTATCCCCCTCCTTTCCACCTCTACCACCTCTTCCCCCTCAAACACCTCCTTTCACACCTCTAATTTCCACCTCCTTCTCCACCCTCTACCACCTCCCTCTCCCATACCCACCTCCTTTCCCCCTCAACCACCTCGTTTCCACCCTCTACCACCTCCTTTCCACCTCTACCACCTCCTTTCACCCTCTACCCTCCTACCCTCTACCACCTCCTTTCCACCCTCTACCCCTCCTTTCACCCTCTACACCCCTTCCTCTCCACCCCCTCCACCTACACCTCCTTTCCACCCTATACCACCTCCTTCTCCACCCTCTACCACCTCCTTTCCACCCTCTAACCACCTTCCTCTCCACCTCTTCCACCTCCTTACCACCCTCTACCACCTCCTTTCCACCCTATACCACCTCCTTTCCACCCTCTACCACCTCCTTTCCACCCTATACCCCTCCTTTCCACCCTCTACCACCTCCTTCCACCCTCTACCACCTCCTCTTCCACCCTCTACCACTCCTTTCCACCCTCTACCCACCTCCTTTCCACCCTCTACCACCTCCTTACACCCTATACCACCTCTTTCCACCTCTCTACCACCCCTTCCACCCTCCTTCACCCACCTCCTTTCCACCCTCTACCACCTCCTTTACACCCTATACCACCTCCTTTCCACCCTCTACCACCTCCTCTCCACCCTCTACCACCTCCTCTCCACCCTCTACCACCTCCTTTCCACCCTCTACCACCTCCTCTCCACCCTCTACCACCTCCTCTCCACCCTCTACCACCTCCTTTCCACCTTTTAAAGTACTCTTAGAAAACTCACTTATGTGTATTCCTTACCTGGACGCACTTTCACTTTTGTCATCACTTTAATATTTACCTTTAACTCTCCTCTTATGATAACCTATTTACTCTTTACTCTTTACCATTAAGTCAATTCCCAAATAAAACACTTACTTTACCTAACCACCACTACTTTAACCCCTTACTTTACAAGACCACCACTACTTTCACCCCTTACTTTACCTGACCACCATCTTTCCCCCTTACTTTACCTGACACTCCCTACCCTTATCACCCCTTACTTTACCCTACTCCACTACTTTCCCCCTACTTACCTAACCACCACTACTTTCACCCCTTACTTTACCTGACCACCACTACTTTCACCCCTTACTTTACCTAACCACCACTACTTTCACCCCTTACTTTACCTAACCACCACTACTTTCACCCCTTACTTTACAAGACACCTACTTTCACCCCTTACTTTACCTGACCCACTACTTTTCACTCCCTTACTTATAACCACTACTTTTCAACCTTTACTTTACAGACAACCTATTTCATCCCTTACTTTACCTGACTACCACTACTTTCACCCCTTACTTTACCTAACCACCACTACTTTCACCCTATCTTACAAACCCTACTTTCACCCCTTACTTTACAAGACCACTATTTTCACCCCTTACTTTACCTGACCACCACTACTTTCACCCTTACTTTACAAGACCACTACTTTCACCCCTTATTTTACAAGACCACTACTTTCACCCCTTACTTTACCTGACCACCACTACTTTCACCCTTACTTTACAAGACCACTACTTTCACCCCTTATTTTACAAGACCACTACTTTCAACCCTTACTTTACCTGACCACCACTACGTGTACCCCTTACTTTACTACCTTAAACCTACCTACCTTCCTACCTTCCTACCTACCTGAAAACCCAACACGACAAATTCCTATGCAAAAAAGGTAGTATAACCCTTCCACTTCTATTCCACCGCTACTTCCACCTCTACTTCCACCCTGCACGTCTTCTCTATCCCCGCGTTAAAGGTATTCCTGCTACCTGTTCAGACATTCCCAGGACCCGGCTGACTCCCTTAACCTCTTCTGCTTCACTATTTATCCTACGTCCTCTGCTGCTCCTTCACAATCACCCTGAAATTTGCTCTTCTCCTACACAAACATTTGCTCGACTCGACACTACATGCAGTAGAGGTGTGTGGTGTGTGTGTGTGTGTGTGTGTGTGTGTGTGTGTGTGTGTGTGTGTGTGGGTGTGGGTGTGTGTGTGTGTGGTTTTCTTTAATCTATATCTTTATTTAGTCTGATTGCTTTTCTTACTGTCTCCACCACACCACACACACACACACACACACACACACACACACACACACACACACACACACACACACACACACACACACACACACACACACACACACACACACCACTTTTCTACAGCAGTACATTTATCCACATCCTCTCCGCTCTGTCCTGAGGCTCCATTATATCCCTTACCCTCCCCTTACCCTCCCCTTACCCTCCCCTTACCCTCCCCTACCTCCCCTTACCTCCCCTTACCTTCCCTTACCCTCCCCTCCCCTAGGCTTCCATGTTTCATTTTCCACTTTTTCCGTATTTTTACCACACCACTAGACTTTCCCCTCCTCCTTACCCTCCATCACCCTGTTAGTGAATTGTTGCAGTATTGGATAGCCTCTACTACTACTACTACTACTACTACTACTACTACTACTACTACTACTACTACTACTACTACTACTACTACCACTACTACTACTACTACTGCTACTGCTACTGCTACTACTACTACTACTACTACTACTACTACTACTACTACTACTACTACTACTGTTAC
>JACEEZ010004542.1:57500-72500 GCA_016584305.1 Chionoecetes opilio | reverse complement strand
GACAGACAGACAAGAGAGAGAAAGAGACAGACATACAAGAGAGAGAAAGAGACAGACAGACAAGAGAGAGAAAGAGACAGACATACAAGAGAGAGAAAGAGACAGACAGACAAGAGAGAGAAAAGAGACAGACATACAAGAGAGAGAAAGAGACAGACATACAAGAGAGAGAAAGAGACAAACAGACAAGAGAGAGAAACGAGACAGACATACAAGAGAGAGACAGACAAGAGAGAGAAAGAGACACAGACAAGAGAGAAAAGAGACATGACAGACAAGAGAGAGAAAGAGCAGACATACAAGAGAGAGAAAGAGACAGACAGACAAGAGAGAGAAAGAGACAGACAGACAAGAGAGAGAAAGAGACAGACAGACAAGAGAGAGAAAGAGACAGACAGACAAAGAGAGAGACAGACAAGAGAGAGAAAGAGACAGACAGACAAGAGAGAGAAAGAGGACAGACAGACAAGAGACAGACAGACAAGAGAGAGACAGAGACAGACAGACAAGAGAGAGAAAGAGACAGACAGACACGAGAGAGAAAGAGACAGACATACAAGAGAGAGAAAGAGACAGACATACAAGAGAGAGAAAGAGACAGACAGACAAGAGAGAGAAAGAGACAGACATACAAGAGAGAGAAAGAGACAGACAGACAAGAGAGAGAAAGAGACAGACAGACAAGAGAGAGAAAGAGACAGACAGACAAGAGAGAGAAAGAGACAGACAGACAAGAGAGAGAAAGAGACAGACAGACAAGAGAGAGAAAGAGACAGACAGACAAGAGAGAGAAAGAGACAGACAGACAAGAGAGAAAGAGACAGACAGACAAGAGAGAGAAGAGACAGACAGACAAGAGAGAGAAAGAGACAGACAGACAAGAGGAGAAAGAGACAGACAGACAGAGAGAAAGAGACAGACAGACAGAGAGAGAAAGAGACAGACAGACAGAGAGAAAGAGACAGACAGACAGAGAGAGAAAGAGACAGACAGACAGAGAGAGAAAGAGACAGACAGACAGAGAGAGAAAGAGACAGACAGACAGAGAGAGAAGAGACAGACAGACAAGAGAGAGAAAGAGACAGACAGACAAGAGAGAGAAAGAGACAGACATACAAGAGAGAGAAAGAGACAGACAGACAAGAGAGAGAAAGAGACAGACATACAAGAGAGAGAAAGAGACAGACAGACAAGAGAGAGAAAGAGACAGACAGACAAGAGAGAGAAAGAGACAGACATACAAGAGAGAAAGAGACAGACAGACAAGAGAGAGAAAGAGACAGACAGACAAGAGAGAGACAGACAAGAGAGAGAAAGAGACACAGACAAGAGAGAGAAAGAAGACAGACAGACAAGAGAGAGAAAGAGACAGACATACAAGAGAGAGAAAGAGGACAGACAGACAAGAGAGAGAAAGAGACAGACATACAGAGAGAGAAAGAGACAGACAGACAAGAGAGAGAAAGAGACAGACAGACAAGAGAGAGACAGACAAGAGAGAGAAAGAGACACAGACAAGAGAGAGAAAGAGACAGACAGACAAGAGAGAGACAGACAGACAAGAGAGAGACAGAGACAGACAGACAAGAGAGAGAAAGAGACAGACAGACAAGAGAGAGAAAGAGACAGACAGACAAGAGAGAGAAAGAGACAGACAGACAAGAGAGAGAAAGAGACAGACAGACAAGAGAGAGAAAGAGACAGACAGACAAGAGAGAGAAAGAGACAGACAGACAAGAGAAGAAAGAGACAGACAGACAAGAGAGAGAAAGAGACAGACCGACAAGAGAGAGACAGACAAGAGAGACAGATAAGAGAGACAGACAGGAGAGAGAAAAGACAGACAGGATATACATAGACAAGAGAGAGACAGACAGACAAGAGAGAGAGAGACAGACAGACAAGAGAGAGAGAGACAGACAGACAAGAGAGAGAAAGAGACAGACAGACAAGAGAGAGACAGACAGACAAGAGAGAGAAAGAGACAGACAGACAAGAGAGAGACAGACAGACAAGAGAGAGAAAGAGACAGACAGACAAGAGAGAGAAAGAGACAGACAGACAAGAGAGAGAAAGAGACAGACAGACAAGAGAGAGACAGACAGACAAGAGAGAGAAAGAGAGAGACAGACAGAGAGAGACAGACAGACAGAGAGAGAAACAGACAGACAGACAAGAGAGAGACAGACAGACAAGAGAGAGAAAGAGACAGACAGACAAGAGAGAGACAGACAGACAAGAGAGAGAAAGAGACAGACAGACAAGAGAGAGAGAGACAGACAGACAAGAGAGTGAGTGAGTGAGTGAGTGAGTGAGAGTATTTCGTTAGGGAGGGTTGCATAGAGACGAAGTGTGAAAAAGTGCGTCGTTATGTCGTGCGCACCTTTACCTGTGTGTGCGTGTAGGACATACAGGTGGTATGGTGGTGGTAGGACAGGTGGTAACAGGTGGTATGCACGCTGGTAAGCCTTGGAAACACTCACATCAAGGGTTTGGGATGTGTTTTTGAGGATTATGCACGTAACACATTGAGGATCTTGTCATCAAACATCTATTTTATATATTTGTTTTTAGTAGGATTCTCTTTCTCTCTCACTCACTCACTCACTCTCTCTCTCTCTCTCTGTCTGTCTGTCTCTTTCTCTCTTGTCTCTGTCTCTCTCTTGTCTGTCTGTCTCTTTCTCTCTCTTGTCTGTCTGTCTCTTTCTCTCTTGTCTGTCTGTCTCTTTCTCTCTTGTCTGTCTGTCTCTTTCTCTCTCTTGTCTGTCTGTCTCTTTCTCTCTCTTGTCTGTCTGTCTCTTTCTCTCTTGTCTGTCTGTCTCTTTCTCTCTTGTCTGTCTGTCTCTTTCTCTCTCTTGTCTGTCTGTCTCTTTCTCTCTTGTCTGTCTGTCTCTTTCTCTCTTGTCTGTCTGTCTCTTTCTCTCTTGTCTCTGTCTCTCTCTTGTCTGTCTGTCTCTTTCTCTCTCACTCCCTCTCTCTCTCTCTCTTGTCCCTTCCTCTCTCTTGTCTCTGTCTCTCTCTTGTCTGTCTGTCTCTTTCTCTCTCTTGTCTGTCTGTCTCTTTCTCTCTCTTGTCTGTCTGTCTCAATCTCTCTCTTGTCTGTCTCTCTCTCTCTCTCTCTGCACTTTGAGTTTGTACCCAGAAAAGTTGGGTTCGAACACGCGACCATTATTGCCATCGTCACCTTGGAAACTTTGCCTAAAATACAGCTTGACGGAATGACAATGAGAAGGTGAAACTGTCCGATTACAAAGATGACATTTATCAGAGTGAATTTGTATCATTATAGTTCTGTTTCTATCATAATACTTCTATCATAATACTCTACTCTTCTATCATAATACTCTACTCTTCTATCATAATACTCTACTCTTCTATCATAATACTCTACTCTTCTATCACAATACTCTACTCTTCTATCATAATACTTCTATCATAATACTCTACTCTTCTATCATAATACTCTACTCTTCTATCATAATACTCTACTCTTCTATCATAATACTCTACTCTTCTATCACAATACTCTACTCTTCTATCATAATACTTCTATCTAATACTCTACTCTTCTATCATAATACTCTACTCTTCTACATAATACTCTACTCTTCTATCACAATACTCTACTCTTCTATCATAATACTTCTATCATAATACTCTACTCTTCTATCATAATACTCTACTCTTCTATCATAATACTCTACTCTTCTATCACAATACTCTACTCTTCTATCATAATACTTCTATCATAATACTCTACTCTTCTATCATAATACTCTACTCTTCTATCATAATACTCTACTTTTCTATCACAATACTCTACTCCTCTATCATAATACTTCTATCATAATACTCTACTCTTCTATCATAATACTCTACTCTTCTATCATAATACTCTACTCTTCTATCAAAATACTCTACTCTTCTATCAAAATACTCTACTCTTCTATCATAATACTCTACTCTTCTATCATAATACTCTATTCTTCTATCATAATACTCTACTCTTCTATCAAAATACTCTACTCTTCTATCATAATACTCTATTCTTCTAGCAAAATACTCTACTCTTCTATCATAATACTCTATTCTTCTATCATAATACTCTACTCTTCTATCAAAATACTCTACTCTTCTATCATAATACTCTACTCTTCTATCATAATACTCTACTCTTCTATCATAATACTCTACTCTTCTATCATAATACTCTACTCTTCTATCATAATACTCTACTCTTCTATCATAATACTCTACTCTTCTATCATAATACTCTACTCTTCTATCATAATACTCTACTCTTCTATCATAATACTTCTATCATAATACTCTACTCTTCTATCATAATACTCTACTCTTCTATCAAAATACTCTACTCTTCTATCATAATACTCTACTCTTCTATCAAAATACTCTACTCTTCTATCATAATACTCTACTCTTCTATCAAAATACTCTACTCTTCTATCATAATACTCTACTCTTCTATCAAAATACTCTACTCTTCTATCAAAATACTCTACTCTTCTATCATAATACTCTATTCTTCTATCATAATACTCTACTCTTCTATCAAAATACTCTACTCTTCTATCAAAATACTCTACTCTTCTATCATAATACTCTACTCTTCTATCATAATACTCTATTCTTCTATCATAATACTCTACTCTTCTATCAAAATACTCTACTCTTCTATCATAATACTCTACTCTTCTATCAAAATACTCTACTCTTCTATCAAAATACTCTACTCTTCTATCATAATACTCTACTCTTCTATCATAATACTCTATTCTTCTATCATAATACTCTACTCTTCTATCAAAATACTCTACTCTTCTATCATAATACTCTATTCTTCTATCATAATACTCTACTCTTCTATCAAAATACTCTACTCTTCTATCATAATACTCTACTCTTCTATCAAAATACTCTACTCTTCTATCAAAATACTCTACTCTTCTAGCAAAATACTCTACTCTTCTATCAAAATACTCTACTCTTCTATCATAATACTCTACTCTTCTATCAAAATACTCTACTCTTCTATCAAAATACTCTACTCTTCTATCATAATACTCTACTCTTCTATCAAAATACTCTACTCTTCTATCAAAATACTCTACTCTTCTATCAAAATACTCTACTCTTCTATCATAATACTCTACTCTTCTATCAAAATACTCTACTCTTCTAGCAAAATACTCTACTCTTCTATCATAATACTCTACTCTTCTATCAAAATACTCTACTCTTCTATCAAAATACTCTACTCTTCTATCAAAATACTCTACTGCTCTATCATAATACATTTTGTTTCTATTATATTACTTCTATCATAATACATCTATCATAATACTTCTATCACAATACTTCTATCACAATACTTTACTCTTCTATCATAATACTTATCTATCTGTAATACTTTAAAGAATACTGTTATGTGATACTCTAAATGTAATAATGTTCATGACAATTATGGGAATGATAATAGTCATAATAACAATAATAATGATTTTTATTAATAACACTAATGGAAACAGTAATAACATTAGTGATAGTCTTGTTATTGTTCCTGTTGTTGCAGCTTCAGGCCTGAATAAATGCATGAAATTCATAACGCAATATATAATGGTTTAGGTTCGAAAATCATTGAATAGAATTGCGATAATTTCCTTCGTTGATGATATAATTGCTGCGTTACAAATAATATAAAAAAATAAGGATACAAAAATATATATACATAGGTACATATTGGAGACAAAGACCCATGATTCTTCTCTGTGATGTAGGAATGTGTGGAGAGGATTTGTTGTGAAGAAAAGACGAGCAACAAAGATTATAATGATTAACCCAACAACAATTTATGATAGATTGTAGGAATAATGTGTCTGATGTAAGATAAGGAATTTATGAGAGAGAGAGAGAGAGAGAGAGAGAGAGGAGAGGGGAGAGAGAGAGAGAGTAGGAGAGAGAGAGAGAGAGAGAGAGAGGAGAGAGAGAGAGAGAGGAGAGAGAGAGAGAGAGAGAGAGAGAGAGAGAGAGAGAGAGAGAGTATGTGTGTGAGGTCATGTAAGCACTTATAAAGAAAACAAACAAGAGAGAGAAGAGAGAGAGAGAGAGAGAGAGAGAGAGATGAGAGAGAGAGAGAGAGAGAGAGAGAGAGAGATGAGAGAGAGAGAGAGGGGGAGAGAGAGAGAGAGAGAGGAGAGAGAGAGAGAGAGAGAGAGTATGTGTGTGAGGTCATGTAAGCACTTTAAAGAAAACATACAATTATCATCTAGAGAGAGAGAGGAGAGAGAGAAGAGAGGAGAGAGAGCAGAAGAGAGAGAGAGAGGAGGAGAGAGAGAGGAGAGAGAAGAGAGAGAGAGAGAGAGAGAGAGAGAGAGGAGAGAGAGAGAGAAGAGAAGAGAGAGTGAGGAGTAGATTAAGAAACATAACTAGAGAGAGAGAGAGAGAGAGAGAGAGAGAGAGAGGAGAGAGAGAGAGAGATGAGAGAGAGAGAGAGAGAGAGGAGGAGAGAGAAGAGAGAGAGAGAGAGGAGAGAGAGAGAGAGAGAGAGAGGAGAGGAGAAGAGAGGGAGAGAGAGAGAGAGAGAGGGTCAATGCCATGAGACAAATTTCATAAGAAAGGAATTGCAAGACCGATAAAGAATTGTTACCCCAAAAAAGTAATAAAACTATATTGAAAAAGAGAGAAGAGGAGAGATGAAAAGAATCTAAAAATAAAGTGTTATCGGTGAAGAAGAAAAGGAAAAGATGTATATTGGTACATAGAGAGAGTCTGTTTGTCTGTCTATTTTTTTTTCTCTCTCTCTCTCTCTCTCTCTCTCTCTCTCTCTCTCTCTCTCTCTCTCTCTCTCTCTCTCTCTCTTCTCCTCTCTTCTCTCTGTCTCTCTTTCTAAGAAAAACTATCACTCATCATATCTCTCTCGTCTCGTCTCAACTCATCTAATCCTCATACACTCAAATCCATCACCATTTACAACATCATTACAATCCTCTTCAGTACTCCTCCACCATTTCACAATCCCTCCATCTTCGAACCCTTCCTCCTTCACCTCCTCCTTCCATCCCTTCCATCCTTCATCTCCTCTCTTCACATCCTTCTTTCCATATCCTCCTTCCATCCCTTCTCTTCCATCCCTCCTCACTTCCATCCTTCTCTTCCAATCCCTTCCCTCAATCCCTTCCCTTCACCCTTCCTCATTGCATCCTTCCCTTCACCCGTCCTCCTTCCCTCCCTTCCTCCTTCCATCCCTTCCTCCTTCCATCCCTTCCTCCTTCCATCCCTTCCTCCTTCCATCCCTTCCTCCTTCCATCCCTCCCTCTAACCCTCCCTTCCTCCCTTTAACCCTCCCTCTCTCCCTCCTCCCTCCCTCCCCCTCCTCCCTTCCTCACCATCACCATGAGTGAATAATGATGGCAGTTCAATGTTTAGGGTTATGTTGAACTGGTCAAAGCGCCCGGTGAAGAGGCCCTTTCGGGATACCTGAAAGGCGGGGTCAATATGTCTTGGTAGGCAGGAGGGGGGGAGGGGGTCACCTTGGGGGAGGTCTAAGGGGGGGAGAGAGAGGGAAAAGAGGTCACTCAGGTCAGGTATGTCCCTTGTTTGTTGGGGAGGAAGAGAGGGGGAGAGAGAGGTTAGTAGAGAGTAAAGTAGAGGTTAGGAGGGATTTAGAAAGAGGTTAGGAGGGATTTAGAAAGAGCTTAGGAGGGATTTAGAAAGAGGTTAGGAGGGATTTAGAAAGAGGTTAGGAGGGATTTAGAAAGAGGTTAGGAGGGATTTAGAAAGAGGTTAGGAGGGATTTAGAAAGAGGTTAGGAGGGATTTAGAAAGGGGTTAGGAGGGATTTAGAAAGAGGTTAGGAGGGATTTAGAAAGAGGTTAGGAAGGATTTAGAAAGAGGTTAGGAGGGATTTAGAAAGAGGTTAGGAGGGATTTAGAAAGAGGTTAGGAGGGATTTAGAAAGAGGTTAGGAGGGATTTAGAAAGAGGTTAGGAGGGATTTAGAAAGAGGTTAGGAGGGATTTAGAAAGAGGTTAGGAGGGATTTAGAAAGAGGTTGGGAGGGATTTAGAAAGAGGTTAGGAGGGATTTAGAAAGAGGTTAGGAGGGATTTAGAGAGAGGTTAGGAGGGATTTAGAAAGAGGTTAGAAGGGATTTAGAAAGAGGTTAGGAGGGATTTATAAAGAGGTTAGGAGGGATTTAGAAAGAGGTTAGAAGGGATTTAGAAAGAGGTTAGAAGGGATTTAGAAAGAAGTTAGGATGGATCTAGAAAGAGGTTAGGAGGGATTTAGAAAGAGGTTAGAAGGGATCTAGAAAGAGGTTAGGAGGGATTTAGAAAGAGGTTAGAAGGGATTTAGAAAGAGGTTGGGAGGGATTTAGAAAGAGGTTAGGAGGGATTTAGAAAGAGGTTAGGAGGGATTTAGAAAGAGGTTAGAAGGGATTTAGAAAGAGGTTAGGAGGGATTTAGAAAGAGGTTAGGAGGGATTTAGAAAGAGGTTAGGAGGGATTTAGAAAGAGGTTAGAAGGGATTTAGAAAGAGGTTGGGAGGGATTTAGAAAGAGGTTAGAAGGGATTTAGACAGGTTAGGAGGGATTTAGAAAGAGGTTAGAAGGGAGTTAGAAAGAGGTTAGAAGGAATTTAGAAAGAGGTTAGGAGGGATTTAGAAAGAGGTTAGGAGGGATTTAGAAAGAGGTTAGAAGGGATTTAGAAAGAGGTTAGAAGGGATCTGGAAAGAGGTTAGGAGGGATTTAGAAAGAGGTTAGGAGGGATTTAGAAAGAGGTTAGGAGGGATTTAGAAAGAGGTTAGAAGGGATCTAGAAAGAGGTTGGGAGGGATTTAGAAAGAGGTTGGGAGGGATCTAGAAAGAGGTTAGAAAGGATTTAGAAAGAGGTTAGGAGGGATTTAGAAAGAGGTTAGAAGGGATTTAGAAAGAGGTTAGAAGGGATTTAGAAAGAGGTTAGAAGGGATTTAGAAAGAGGTTAGAAGGGATTTAGAGAGAGAGAGAGAGAGAGAGAGAGAGAGAGAGAGAGAGAGAGAGAGAGAGAGAGAGAGAGAGAGAGAGAGAGAGAGAGAGAGAGAGAGAGAGAGAGAGAGTAGGGTGTGTGATGAGTAGCAAAAATTGAGTTTTGAGGAGAAGAGAGAGAGAGGAAAAGTAAGGGGAGTGTATGCGAGGGAATCTAAGTGAGGGGAGGAGTGGTGTGTGTAGGGGATGAAGGAATGGGAGGGGAGACAAGGAGACAAGGGCAAGATCATGTATAGGAAAGGCGTATAGGAAGGGAAATGGGAGGATAGGAACTGCATAGGAAGGGGTGTAGGAGGAGGGACAGAGCAGGGGTTAGGTAGGGGAGGTTGGCGTGGGTATACAATGGTGTCAGGGGGAAGGTGGGGTGTAGAGGTGGTGGTGGTGGTGGGGGGTCAAGCCATTCTATCCCAAGTTAACATGACCCGGCCGTCGTTTCTGAGACACAAACACACAAACCCACTCACACACACACACACACACACACACACACACACACACACACACACACACACACACACACACACACACACATACACATACACACACACACACACACACACACACACACACACACACACACACACACACACACACACACACACACACACACACACACACACACACACACACACACACACACACACACACACACACTCAGCTGTCTTAAGGTGGGGTTGTCCACTGACGCAGAGTGACTTTTCCCCAGGAGAGAGAGAGAGAGAGAGAGAGAGAGAGAGAGAGAGAGAGAGAGAGAGAGAGAGAGAGAGAGAGAGAGAGAGAGAGAGAGAGAGAGAGAGAGAGAGAGAGAGAGAGAGATGATATATAGATCGTGAAGGATAATGAAAGAAGAGGAGAAGGATGAAGAGGAAGAGTGAAAGTAGGTCAAAGAAAAACTTATGATAAAACGTTAACTTAGACTGAAATATATAAAAGGAAAACCTAAAACCAAACACAAAAAAATCGAAACGACATAAAAGAAATATTTATTCGTCATAAATAAACTTGTTCCATAAATGATAAAGTTGCATTATAATAAACACGATTTACTTATGTACTTACCTTTAATTAAGTTGTATCAATTACCAATATATAGTCGATTTAGCAGGTTATAAAATACCTCTCATCCCACTAAATCATCTCCAATTAGAGTAATTGACCGATTTATGCGCGTGCTGACTTTAATCTGTGCAATATGACCCCGGGAAGAATTGTTATTGTTATTGTTATGCCTTATGAACAGTCGCGATTGTTATTATACTCTTACCTCCTGGTGGTATCTCTTTCGGTGACCCAGATAACTATATAGCTATCAGGCAAATACGAAAATTTATTCATGTGTGTGTATGTGTGTATGTGTGTGTATATATGTGTGTGTGTGGGTGGGTGGGTGGGTGGGTGTGTTATTCACTAAAGTTGTGGTCACTAAACATTTATCTATTTATCTGTGAAGACATTAACTTTTCTATTGTAAGTCAAAGTTCACAATGCCATCCATTACAGAAGAAAAAATCGCTTGTTGGCTATAATTATTACATGTCTATTCTTGCGTGTGATTTTGGGTAATAATCATTGAAATCAGAGTCCATGGCAGGTTCAGTTTGGGCTCATTACCAGTGAATAGTGTCATTATGTGTGCTTTTATGTTGCCTCAAACCTAGGTACATTTTGCTTATTGTATTAATCTCTTCACACCCAGATCTTTCCTTTGCTATATAAAATCGTCTTGTTAGCCATAAATTACGAAAAGTTACTGTATGTATACCAAATTAGTTAGTCGACAAGGATACTAAACAGGTCATATCTATAAAACATTGCTTATATTCACTAAAAAATGTCTAATGGTACCCAAATTACAATGGAAATTACGTTCTGGATCTCAAGGGGTTAAGAACATTACCTGGAGACACATCATTAATACTCACCAAGATTAATGATGCCAATACTTAGCGACTAACAAACTCGGAGCAACAACATACTAAACAAAAACTGAGGCAGGGTACGATAACGATACTCAAAACAAGAAATTACGTTAACTATTATGAGTAGCGAGAATGCCAATGAAACTGACCATTTTAAGAACGTGCAAGAGTAGCTACGAACACACGAATCATTACAAATACCACGACCGTCCCTGTAAACAAGATTGGCACGGGTGGGGAATCAATTTTGTAAGGTGGGACGGGAGAGAGTAGACCTTTGTACCACCTCAAACCCTTCATTCATCACCCCTGTACCCTACCAGCCTCTCCCTACCTCTACGGATAAGGTAACTATAGGGAAAGTGTTGGTATAAAGGCTGGAACTGTACCCGAGTGAAGACGGGACTGTAGCCTCCCAGACCAAGACCAAGACTCCAAGCGGCCAACAACAACATTAGGGAGCATCCAAGGAGAGGGAGAGGACACCGCTTCAATTTTCGTATTTTTATTGGAAGTTCGTCTAATATTGTGAACGTGGGATGGTGGGAATGAAAGAGCAGCTCCCGTGGATGAGTTAGAGGACGCCATCACCGCCCAGAAGCCCGTGACGAGGTAATTAAAAGAGTGAAAAGTTCGGAGTGATTTATTATGTTACGTGGTCGTGTGTGTGTGTCGCTTCGTTCATGGCTGTACCTCCCACTCCGTTGCTCTTATTTCCCGCGTTATCTACTTCTCTTTTCCCTTCCTTTTCCATGTTTTTACGAGTTTGAATGAGAATGATATGGGACTGTTTGCTTTTTATTGAGATGTGATACGGTAGATAAAACAGGAGGTAGATTGATGGAGGGAATATGGAAGGGATGCCAGGGATGCCTAGCCAGGGAAATAACGTTACTAGGCTGCGGGGTTCTCTAGCCGAGTCAATGATGGGTAAAAAGTCGAATAAGTTCTTTATATCTTCACATTTCCTCTTAAAACTTTGCTCAAACGCTTTTTTTTTATATCAGTCTTTATGGCATGTGCAGGGAGGGAAGGTATATTTTTCCTGAAGGTTAGAAATTTAAGTGTTAGTGCAAGAGTAGAGAGAGTATCTTCACATATACTCTTAAAACTTTGCTCAAACGCTTTGGTTTATATCAGATTTTATGGCATGTGCAGGGAGGGAAGGTATATTTTTCCTGAAGGTTAGAAATTTAAGTGTTAGTGCAAGAGTAGAGAGAGTATCTTCACATATACTCTTAAAACTTTGCTCAAACGCTTTGTTTTATATCAGATTTTATGGCATGTGCAGGGAGGGAAGGTATATTTTTCCTGAAGGTTAGAAATTTAAGTGTTAGTGCAAGAGTAGAGAGAGTATCTTCACATATACTCTTAAAACTTTGCTCAAACGCTTTTTTTTTATATCAGTCTTTATGGCATGTGTAGGGAGGGAAGGTATATTTTTCCTGAAGGTTAGAAATTTAAGTGTTAGTGTAAGAGTAGAGAGTTTGTGCTACTCGAGGGAAATGTAGTTTAACAGCACACACACCCCTGCACTGTTACTCGTCATAACATAACATAACACTTAGCCAGTCACATAACCTGAAGGGGCTACCACCACCACCACTGCTACCACCATTTCACTACTACACTCACTGCTGCTACTACCACCACTACCTACCACTACTTGCTACTACTACCACTCCTACTTTTTATTTTTCTTCTACAACAACTACCACTACTACTACTTCTTCCTCTTCTATCATCATTACTACCACCACCACTACTACTACTACTACTACTACTACTACTACTACTACTACTACTACTACTACTACTACTACTACTACTACTACAAGTACCACTACTACTACTACTACTTACTTCTTCTTCCTCTTCTACCATCATTACTACTACTACTACTACTACTACTACTACTATTACTATTACTATTACTACTACTACTACTACTATACTACTACTACTACTACAAGCAACTACCACTACTACTACTATTACTACTTCTTCCTCTTCTACCATCATTACTACCACCACAACAACTACTACTACCACCATCACTACTATTCCTACTACCACAACTACATTAACGACGTCCTTTTATATACTTTTCCCAAGTCAATATTTTGTAAGTAACAGACTCATTTAGATTGACATAGCTGCTCGGATACTTACATTGTTAGTAGTATTTACGTACTCTATGGCGTTGGAGTCAAAACACAGCGTAGGTAGGAGTGGTGTGTAGGCTGCAGTGACAGGAGGTTAAGGTCAGTGTTCATTTGATCCTGTCAAGGGATTTAACTGTACCAGGGATAATGTTTTGACGCGGGGTTATGATGGACATTTTATGCCGCTTTAAGGGACGGGTGACTGGGAAGGAAATAAAGGTGATGAAGGACAACGTATTTCCATCCAAGTTTTTACCATGCAACTAATTATCTTTCAGTCTGCTTATCTTTTATTCCAGAGTTTATTTATTTTGTTGTTATATGACTTAGTCTATGGATGGTGTTATATAGTTATGCTTAGTGTGTAGGAGGATGTGGTGGCTATAAAAATGAATAATTACAGAACATACATTTCATTGCTCAGTTACGTTTAGATGTTTCTCTCCGTAATGTTTGTTCCTAATATTCTTCAATGTATTCAACGTCTTTTTTTTGTTTCTTTAATGTTTATGTAGATGTGAGCTATTTTCTATCGTTATTATAATGCTTATTTGATTTGTTGATGTTGTTGAAAGTTATTTTCTTCATTCAGTTAGGAAACCTTCATATTTCTTGGGTCTTCTTGATCAAGTTAAAAGTTCATACACTCCGTATCATTATTTGAGTTATTTACTTACTTAATGTTTATTTACTTTTGTATCAGTGTTGATGGAATGTCATGTGTTGCAGACATTATTTTCACTTGCATATTAAGTTCAGTGAAACAAAAATTTAATATCATGAACATTTTAAGACAATCATTATCAGGGAATGATGCTAATTGCATCGTTAACATATTATTGCTTTAATTAGCAAATATAATACACTATTTCATTATCTTCATTGGTGAGTTCATATTTCCTGAAGGTTTATAAATGAGGAGTTAATATTTCGGACTTATTAGGAAAAGGGCGGGAACACAGCCTAATCTAAAGTGATAATCTGGGAGTAGGCCGTCATCATTTATATTTACGGTATTTAGAAACTCGGCTGACAGGATGGAAGATTTAGGAGCAGTAATATATTTGTGGGCAGGTCATTACTTTTTGTTCCCAATAATTAATATCCAACGCCGCGAAATTACTTCACCAAATGTTCAACTTTTTGTTGCGGGACAAATGGTTTAGACTTGTTTTAGGCGGACGAGGATAATGGACCAGGACACACACACACACACACACACACCACACACACACACACACACACACACACACACACACACACACACACACACACACACACACACACACACACACACACACAACACACACACACACACACACACACACACCCCAACACACAACACACACACACACACACACACACACACACACACACACACACACACACACACACACACACACACACACACACACTCTTTGAGTCTGCATTCCACATACATTGGACCAAACACACACACACACACACACACACACACACACACACACACACACACACACACACACACACACACACACACACAAGACCAAGCACACACGCACACACCAAGAAAGTTTGCAGTTTGCTTCAGCCCATAACTCACCTGTCGCCGAGAGCTTAATTACAAGTTGAGGTTTGAGGAAGGTAAAGAAATGATTTATTAGCACAATGCTAATGCTACATGGCTTCATGCTACAATGCACCTACATGGACTAGGCTGGTGTACTGTATAACAAATAATTAATCACCTGTAGCTACCTGCCAACAAGGGGACTTTAACATAACTCACCAAAGAAAGAAACAAGCGTATATTTTTTTTGAACATTTTAAGGTTTATATCGACAGCAGCAAGAAGAGTTGAACTAATTTAGGGGACTTTCAGATGACTTTCACTGCCTAAAATA